>PQWD01003931.1:0-179241 GCA_019425675.1 Leucinodes orbonalis | reverse complement strand
GTAACGCAACCACACACGTTCGCGGCAAATGTCCGGTTGTATCAGGTATGAGCGAGCACCGACAGGATGCCCCGTAATGACCTCATTGGACCAATTCAACGGCCGTCGCAGCATCCGGCTGGACTCCTTTGGATTAAACGGAACATATCAAGCGAAGAAGCGCTTTACGGCAACAACTTAAAGCACAGTTTCTTTAACTTAGAGACGGCGCGGTTTTTGGGTTTTATTGAAGCGCTGTTTTGCTTTATTAACGCGAGTTATGGAAGATTTTGTGATTGTTAAATACTTCCTACTTTGAGGTAGTTTTAAATGGTTTTACATTATTATAGGATTTGGTTACGATGACTTCTTTGGTTGGTGGATTAAACGTATTACCGACTTAATAATGAGATTTTCATGCATTGTTTAATTAAATCAAAAGCAGGTTTGCTGCGCTTCGTATTACGAGCATGGAGGTAATACTAGTAGATACAATTCTGTTTAGGTTTTTTGTTCCTAAAAAGAGCGTCGGTGGCTCAGTGGTGTGGACTGTCGCCTTCCTACCGGGAGGGCTGAGGTTCAAATCCCGACACGTACCAATGTATTTTCGAATTTTCGAAAAATATATGTACGTTATCCGACGCTCTTACGGTGAAGGAAAACATCGTGAGGAAACCTTCATGCACGCCTGCGAAGAGATTCGAAGGTTGTGTGTGAAGTCGTCCAATGTCCGCGTCTGGGTCCGCGTGGACGACTAAGGCATAATCACCGTATACGGCTCGTGCCCTCGGTGGGGACGTTTAATGAGCTGATGATGATGATGATGAAAAAATATTTGTACCTCAGATGAACAATAAACTAATATGATGCACGATCACGAAGAATCTTCGACCAAGAAATGTCCGAGCCGCATGACACGTATGTATTGTTATATTTAACGTAAAATATTCATTTAAATTTTGACCTTAACGAGTCATAGAAAAAGTACAAAATCAAAAGCACACTACTATGTCAACAATGAGCGACGTGATTATGAATGAAAATTCTGCCCAAGTGATACGATGGGCAGACTTTTGCCGCGGACACTTTTTCAGTGAGATTGTGTATCTACTAATTTTGTTGTATATCTCCGACTAGTAATAATAAAATAGAAAGTATATGTAGTGTCAAAAGTAGAAAGAGGTATGTTAGGATGGTATGGACACTTGGAGCGCATGAGTGAAAAAGAATAAAGCAGGTGCATTGTGCGAATGTGGAAGGATACACGAGCAGGGGACGACCCAGAAGGACTTACCTTGACCAAATTGGTCAAGTCCTTAAGAAGGCTGGGGTCCCAAGTAAGAGGAATAAAAGAGCTTGTATGAAAAGATTGATGGATGTGATTGAAGCTAGGGAAGTATGTCAGGACCGTGCAAAGTGGCGTTTCATCATCTCTGCCTACCCTTCTGGGACCAAGGCGTGAGCTTTATTTATTTATTTAGTAATAATAAAAAATATACTAGTGCCTACTAGCGGTTCGTAGATCTTATTAGAAATATACACACATTTGTTTATCTATAAATAAATTAAGTTGGCATAGTAAAAAAAATCACAAACAGAACGTAGTGTAGATAAAGACGCAGCCAAACGATTTAATTGTTATTATTTGTCTACTGCGAAGCAAAAAAGTCAACTTCAACCATTCACCGTTTGAGAGTGAATTGATAATTTAATATTGCATTGAACCATTATATGTTAATTTTTTTAGTGAGATGATAGCACAAAAATAATATATATTTTTTTTAATCATAGGTAGGTAAACTAACAAACCAGTCCAGGGCAATGGTCCAACAATTCTGTCCAAGAAGTTGGGCCATGGGTCTTTACTAGGGGCAGTGATCCAAATGCTCTGTCCAACTTGTGGGACCCTAGGTGTCTGTCCAACAGACATGTTCATGCAAAAATGTTTATACTGCTCGGGGCTCGAACCCGGAACCTTTGGTGTAATAGCCGACGTCACGACCATTACACCAAATGTCATCAAAAATAATACCATTAAGTGAAACACTCACACCAACTAGCACCAGTCCTGCCGCAGAACTGCCTTGTTTTAGGGTTCCACACGAAGCGACGGAACTTCTCGCTAGCTGATAGGGGTTCTCCTTCTCTTGTAGTAGATTGAACCTTTCCAAGCTCGTCAGGTCGGACACTCGCTTCTTAACAGTCATTTTGATGGGCGCAACTGTTCTCGGGCCTGAAGCAAAATAGAGAATTTTTAATTATGTGTGTGGATAAAAAGTGGATACGTCCGTAGCTAATTGATGTGGCTTTGTTGCCTTTCATCTAGAGGGCACAGGTTCAAATCCGTACGTACCAATGTCTTGTCAAATTTTCGAAATCATAATATATGAACGTTATCCAACTCTCTTACGGTCAATGAAAACAGCGTACGGAAACCTGCGCACGCCTGCGAAGAGATTTAAAGGTTGTGCGCGCAGTCGGCTTTGTCGCAGTGGGTCCGCGTGGATGACAAGGCTAAAGACCACCCGTACCCGGGGTACGGGTAGGCTCGTGCCCCTCATTGGGGACATTTAATCAACTACTGATAATGAACAAAAGCCCTTCCTTTTGTAAAAATGATTGCCAAAACTATACCTACCATAAATACTAGAAAAACAGTAACCTAAACCTTAGTTGTTCTAATTTGCTTATGACTCATCTTTATGTGTGTACTCGCCAGTGCCCGGTGAAGCTGTGAAGGGCTCTGATAGTACCTATTAATCTCCCTACTAATCTCCGGTCCAAAACAAATATACTACCAAGACGGCACGAGCGTTTTGGCTGGCACGAGGTTTGACTATAAAACAAGCGGTGAGAACTTGGTCTACAGGATTAGAGATTCTGGGAATTACTAGTTTCTGCATATTCCATCTCTTTCCATCAGCTCTCTTCTAGACTTCACACACAAAGCCAAGCCAGCGTTATCTTATGATTGGTTGTGACACACCTCTCCACACATACATAATATAGTGTTAGTATATAAGCTTTGATTATTGTAATTAAGAGACATTTAATAAACCAGACTACAACGTCCCATCATCAAATGATAGGTATTGTTATAAATTCAGGCGTACATTCAACTACTGAATAATTCTCATCTTCATCAAACCCTATTGAGTCTACGGCTAAAGACCTCCCCTAAAGACTTCTACGTGACCCAATCTCTAGCAGTCAATATGCATTGGTTAGCTGTCAACTGAACGAGGTAATCAGTTCATCTGGTTAAGGACCGGCCTACACTAATGTCTCCGTTACAAAAGACGCCACTGGCTGGAGAATCTTAACGCCCTATCAGCTGTTGGATCCATGCTTTGTGCATGTGTGGGTGTCTGCTCACTCCAGCTTTGATTTACTAACCCTGCTGCCTACGTCGGTCACTAGTTCCCCCATGTCCTTATTTGGATCTTATCGCGTAGAGAAACTCCTACCATAGCTCTCTTTATAGAACTTCAAAGCGACCTTGAGCCTATTTGGAAATAGGCTATTTAAGTTTAACACACACATCTCACCATAGCTATGCTGCGGAAGGCCTGTGCCTAAAGTGAGCTGTTATAGGCCGATGATGATGACAAACATACAAATTGTACGTAGCATCACCAGACCATTACAAACGGACATTGTCAGACACACAAATGTTTTGTTCTGTGCGGGGAGTGAACCTGGAACCCTTGGTGTAGTTTCCAATATGTCAACCCCTTACACTACATAGGTCGTCGAAGAAGTATAAGATTATTGACTAACCTGGGGTATACGTAGTGTCGTGGGGCGAGGCGCGCGTGTGAGAGCACCGCGCAACGACTGCGCCCGCGCACCGACGCCGCTCCATCAGGATAATAGGACCGCGGTATGCACTATTGTGACACCATAGTTAAACGTTAGGAATTAAATTGTTACAAAACTGTTGAAAGAAAGATATTTTAATTTGTGTGGCAGAGTACAATAATTTCTATAAAACCTTAATTCTATAGACACAAAGGTGATTTTGTATATTTTAACTCTACCGGGATTACATGGGTTACCCGTTGCTATTACAAAAATAGCGTAATGTTTTCTTGATGTTCCTAAGGAGTCTTGGCAAACTAAACCGACTAATTGAGAAAGGTCGCTTCTAGATTCTGGATGAGAAAAGCGAGAGAGTGAGATATGAAGTATACCTATGTCCGCTAATTCCTAATAAAGACATAGGGATCTCAAAACCTACATTGTTGTTTCTATTTTTCCTGCTACGTATGTACTTATGCCATCATCATCAGCTCATTAAACGTCCCCACCGAGGGGCATGAGCTTACCCGTATAGGGTGATTAGGCCTTAGTCGTCCACGCGGGCCCAGTGCGGATTGGACGACTTCACACAACCTTTGAATCTCTTCGCAGGCGTGCATGAAGGTTTCCTCACGATGTTTTCCTTCACCGTAAGAGCGTCGGATAACGTATATATAATTTCGAAAATCCGAAAATACATTGGTACGTGACGGGATTTGAACCTCAGCCCTCCCTATAGGAGGGCGATAGTCAACACCATTGAGCCACCGACGCTCTATGGTGTTGACTGTCGCACTCTATTATTGTCTATGGTGCACTTATGTACATACATGTTAATTACAGTTACTTCGTAGATGCTAGATATTATAAAGCATGGTGAATGAGGGAAAAATACTTTATTACAGAACTCCATACCTAGGAACAATTGTAATCAAAAGTTTGCGTGAAATTAAAAACTCTGTCAGATATGAATGCGCTCACTAGACTGAGTGCGGAATAAAACGTGCAGATATAGATGAGTGTAACTCGAAATATAATTGAAATTTTCGTTTAAAAGATGCACGGGTTTTCCTGTTCGCACTTATTTACTATAACGATTTTGGTAAAAATAAAAAAGTGTCGATGGTTCTTTGGTGTAGACTGTTTCCTTCAGATCCGGAGTTCAAAGGATTAAATCCCGCCACGTAACAACGTCGAGTAGCCTATAGTATAGCGTAATGAGTCCATTCTGCATACAGCGGTCCCACGCCCCCTCGGGAGCCCAGCGCGTCACCTCGCCGTGATTAACGGTAAGGATATCATAGTTGCCTTGGGATGTTCCTTGAATTACTCCGCTCGTTGGCGTCTCGTTTTAATCACTGACTGGAGTGAGCTGATCCCTGACCTCGAGGTCCATGATGCTTTGTAGTTAACTGATTAACAGATTAATATCTGCTTAAGTTCAGTAGCTAGTTTCGAACAAGAATCCCTGTAGATTCGAGCAGTCCCTATTCGCGATACCGGCACGTACATTCAGCGTCTAAAATTTTGAGGCACCTAAGGTATCCAAATTAATTGACGCAACCAAAAGGTTAATAATATCGGTACAAACAAAGTGTTCATATTGTTGTCAACATTATAGTCGCTCAAAAAATCGAGACGTTTAAAATGTCATATATATAGGTTCAACCAAAGCGCCAATAATATGGTTACAGTCATCGCGCCAATGGTATCTAAGCACTTATTGTGTTCAAAAATATGGAGCACATAGGAAAAATAATACTCCTAGTAGGCCGCTTTTCTTTCATAAGAGACCTAACATCTGTCGTCTCGGGTGACGGGCACGGAGCTGTGTTGACGGAAAAAATAATGGCTATCATCTGTTATTGATTTTTTTTGAACACTGCTTCTGTAATGGCCAGGCGTATCACTTACACACTTAGGCCAGCGCACTGACCATCCTGTTCACTTATGACATAAAACAGCCTTGTATTACTGATCGTTTCAATAATGAGTTCTTGTAAATGTACTAAATAGTACCTTTGCTGTACTGATTTTTTTTTATGATAACTTGTTGAGAAACAATGAAACATAGAAAACATTTAGGTCACTGACATCCGAATATACAATTAGACTGGACAAGCCGCCAAGTTTATAGGCAGTCCCAGTGTCGCAATTTCTTTTCAGTTCTTACCTGTGAAAAGTTATTCTATTACTTGGTAAATTTTATCTATTCATTGCACAGGATGACATTTTGGAAAAAAACGGTAATTTCTTCTAATATTCGTGCGTCTTCACTCGTCTCACAGAGCGTAAACTGGCAGCCAGTGTATGCTCATTGAGCTTACATTTGTCGCACTTTAAACGCGGCTCGCCCCATCTCTTGTATTGGGAAATCTGTGATTTAGGTCAAATCTCGTCAAAATAAAACTACTAAAAACTGGACGGAAGACACAAAAGCATTGTTAATCGGATGAATGATGGTCCAATAGAGCCGGATGCAGACGAAATTAAAGTTCCATTTTAATCATCATCATCATCAGCTCATTAAACGTCCCCACCGAGGGGCACGAGCCTACCCGTACAGGGTGATTAGGCCTTAGTCGTCCACGAGGGCCCAGTGCGGATTGGACGACTTTACGCACAATCTTTGAATCTCCTCGCAGACGTGCGTGAAAGTTTCCTTCACGATGTTTTCCTTCACCGTAAGAGCGTCGGATAACGTACATATAATTTTGAAAATTCGAAAACACATTAGTATGTGGCGGGATTTGAACCACAGTCCTCCCGGTAGGAGGGCAACAGTCCACACCATTGCGCCACCGACGCTCGTAAAATATATCCATCCATTCCTCTCTCTTCTTCTCCATTTTAATATATTCATTTAAAACTGGATGCTGCCTGATTTTACTAAGTCAGCATTTTAGAATTAACATTGTGTGAGTAATCGAAGACCATTACATCATATTTTAAATAGTTGTAATAAATTAAACACAGTGGAACGCCCTCCGGCCCGATGGACAGACGACTTGCGAAAGGTTGCTGGAAGAGAAAAGCTTAGGATCGGGATACCTGGCGCAAAAGGGGGAAGACCTATAACGAGCAGTGGATTGGAACAGGTTGACACACCTGGCCATATGCAATGTTCAAGGAAATTATTACTCTCCGTCAACACTGCTTTGCGCTCGAGACAACAAATTTTAGGTCTCTCATACCCGGTAACGACATCACAGTCTTGCGCCCGTCGCCCAAGACAACAGATGTTAGGTCTCCCATACCCGGTAATTTTACCAGGTACAGTGCCGGCATCTCGAAACACAGAAGTGCAAGTAACTCGTATTTTATAGGAGGATATCTGGCGCTGCGATTGTACCTTCCTAAACGACTCAGTAGTCTACGTGGGATATATAACAAAATACCTACCAATTCTAATTAAAACATAATTTGAATTGGTAGGTATTTTATGATGTCGTCTGGCCTCGCCTAGAATAGTAAAGGAAACGGCCAGCAAATCTGTTGTGTCCGCCCAGCTAATGTGAAGTTCCTTCACTAGAGAACGCGTCATCGAAGTCAGGGTAAAAAGTTGGTACGAGTAGGTATGTAGACGACCCGTGTGACGTCCAATATTACACCAAAGATCTCCAGGTTCGATCAACGGGCAGTACAAAAATTTGCGTCCATGAAAATATCTTTTTTTAAGGTATTGGGCTGGGTTTTTCCATGCTTACTTTGTACCTATGTATTTAAAAAATATATATGACTATGTTATGCGTTGTTCAGTACCCCTAATACGAGCTGTGCTTAAATTTAGGCTGGATGGCATTGCATTGCAGCATGAGAGTAATATGTGTTTAATCATCATTATCATCATCATCAGCTCATTAAACGTCCCCACCGAGGGGCACGAGCCTACCCGTATAGGGTGATTAGGCCTTAGTCGTCCACGCGGGCCCAGTGCGGATTGGACGACTTCACACAACCTTCGAATTTCTTCGCAGGCGTGCATGAAGGTTTCCTCACGATGTTTTCCTTCACCGTAAGAGCGTCGGATAACGTACATATATTTTCGAAAATTCGAAAATACATTGGTACGTGTCGGGATTTGAACCTCAGCCCTCCTGGTAGGAAGGCGACAGTCCACACCACTGAGCCACCGATGCTCTCTATTATATTAATCTGCCATTTGATAATGATTATTTTTGAAATTGATTATTTTTTTTGATAATAATCAATTTCTTAATCAGGGCTCCGTTCAATGTTGCCTCAATACTAAATACATGCAAAGTACGTTATTAAAACGACATTAACGGGAGTGAACATGCATATATATCATTTAATTCGCGGAACTCGCGGCCCGGGCAACGGTTATAAATCGACCATCGACAAGGATCCGCCAGGAGGTTTATTATTTAAAAAATCGGCAAAGAACGAATTGGGTTTAGTAATTGTGTAATCTCTTTGTAATAAGCAATATATTTTTATGTGCCATCTAATAAGCTTTCTAAGAATACCAACGTCTTAATTGAGAAAATAAACGACTTAATACAAACGTTTTCTATTCGACTTAAATCTGTTCCAAATATTTTTTTAATCACTTACTAAAGCCACAAAACAAAAAACTGTCCCTTCCATGCCACCTTTCCTTTATGCCAGATATTACTTGTAACACAGATAAATTATACTTTAAAACAACAAAGAGTTGGTTCATGTAAAGGGATAATGAATCTATAGTGTTGTGTCAAAATGAACTCAAATTGAGTCAAAGTGATGGGTTGCGATCCAATCTCCCCCAATGGCCATGATGAAGAAGGGCGGAAAGATGGCATAAGCACAATACAAGGATCATCATGCGTCTACAACGTCCTACTACAGAATAGAGGCAGTTTACCGAACCATAGGCATGAGGAAAAGCTAATAGAATGATAAAAGCTTATATTAGGCAAACATTTCATTTATTAAATAATATTTTTATTCAATTAGTAGTCTTTGTTAAGTCAGTGGACTTTATGATGCATAAAAAATGGTTTCATATCACTGACTAAGAGACCCTGATTACAACAAAAGGATCGCGTGGTGCCCTTTATACTGCGCACGCGGTGCTGCGTCAATCATGCGGGATGTCGGTTGGTATGGAGGGGGCACTGTCGATAATATATATCGATGTCGATAGTTTTTATTCTGATGCAATTTTTTATAGTAGATATTTTGCCGATTTCTACTCTTATATCCGTCTTGGCAGAGAATAAAATAAATAAATATAAATATCCACTGACATACACACACGGCATCTAGCCCCAATTCGCACATAATTATAATGAAACAACAGAAAATCCAGTAATTCTGCCACACTCACGGGCAATGCTATTAATAATCGCGACAATGTAGTAAAAGATTTTATTTAAAAAATCAGATTGCTACATTTTCGTTACTCTAAGTATGTAGCTCGAACTGTTATGTATGTGTGTAAATAAGAGAATTTAGTGAGATTAAAATTCACTTGCTCGAATATCCAGTCAAGCAAAACATGTCATGAAAAAAATAGGCACTAAAATATCGAAGTCTTCATCATTTCTTTACGCCTTTGAAGTCATTTATAGCATATATTAATTTGCGTATTATAATTTATTAAAAGAGTCTTATTTCTAGCAAAACACTACGATATTTGAAGCGAGTTTGTGTGAGTTACCAATCATATACATCGATACTTTTGTAAATAAGTACCTGTTAAAATTGATCGATATTTGTTTGCGCATCACTAGTAGCCCGAATAGCGGTACCTCAAGGGGTGCGATAAGTCGCGCTTCGTCTTCGATCACATGCGATGCGGTTCGCGACATGCAAAGAGTAGGGTTGCCACATTATTTTTGAAAATAACTAGGTCATCCTGATTGTAGGAATGTGCAGACATTGTTAACAAATAAGTGAGGATTACAACCTAGAAGTTACATCCACTTTGACTGTCGAGAAAATGATAATTGACATGAATGGTATAATTATTATTGTGTTGTTTTAAATGTGTTGAAACAGTCATAATGATAGCTGGTTTAACGCAAACGACTTGTATTAAAATATGATTTTATTAATATATAAAACTTAACCATTTTGAGTAACTTGGTAGGTATTAATAAAAAACAACAAAAACTTCACAAAATACCATTTACAATACAATTTTCTTAATAACAGTTAAGTGATGACTGAGTACTACATAATCAAAAAAATAAATAGGTACCTTAATAGAGATGAAAGTCTACAAATGTGTTGGATATTATTAATCGAACTGGCAAACTGTCAACAAGCACTGGAACTATCGCAGGTAATACAATTTATTATAATCGAAAACATAAATATCTGTATCTATTCAACCTATCGCAGTCCACTGCTGGACATAGGTCTCCCCCATTTTGCGCCAGATATCCCGGTCCTCCGCTTTTCTCATCCAGCCTCCACCAGCGACCTTTCGCAAGTCGTCGGTCCATCAGACTGGTGGGCGTCCTACGTTACGCTTGCCGAGACGCGGTCTCCACTCCAGAACTCGTCTGCTCCAACGGCCATCGGCCAATATCTGTACGTATGACCTTTATTGTGTCATCATAAGAACGGGATGATCAGTTCGCTTGGCTGATGATAAATGGCCTATAAGAGGTGCAGTGTTGCAAGAAACTAATTCCCCTGCCCTATCCAGTTATTTCACAATCTACAATTCCCGAAACACAAAGCAGTAGCAGTCTTATGGATACTCTAACTAACCGACTCAGTATCGAGCCTGCCACCTATTCGAACTGAGACGAATTTTACTTGTAAACTTTAAGCTGATGATAATCATAATTGAAATCCAAAAAAGTATAACTTATCTCAAAAATAAGAGCATCGGTGGCTCAATGGTGTGACGCCACTTACCAATGTGTTTTCGAATTTTCGAAAAATATAGGTATGTTGTCCGACGCTCTTACGGTGAAGGAAAACATCGTGAGGAAACCTGCATACGCCTGCGAATTGATTCAAAGGTTGTGCGTGAAGTCGTCCAAACCGCACTGGGCCCGCGTGGACGACTAAGGCCTAAACACCCATACGGGTAAGCTCGCGCCCGGTGGGGACGTTTAATGAGCTGATTATGGTAATGGTGACAAATCTAAGACGGGTTTTACTTGCAATGAATAAAATGAAATGAATACTTGTAAACTTTTAATCTGATGATAATCATGATTAAAATCCAAAAGAGGAATTTTTAAAAAAATATATATTCTTATTGTGCCAACCCTGGACATGCAGTAATCTGACATATGAAATTCGTAAGTGATTACGATGTATTTAGTAGCGGCCCTGTGATTCGGCGCGCGCGCAACGGACAAGGTTTTCATATAAAAGAGTGACCCCCAAGGACAAGGACCTTCAAACGAAGACGACACCCCGACCGGCACCATGGAACGGTATTCCAAGATCTACATCATAGTGAGTTTGTGGAATATTTCTTTACATTTTTTTAAGATGTGCAGTGTTTATTAGTAGAGTATGCCAATGGAGTTCAGCATAATATTATGAGGTTGAATGGAGTTGTACGTATTAATTCAGTGTGCTTAGGTCTCGGGGAAGCTCTCGAGAGCGTCAGTGGCTCAGAGTGTGGACTGCTGCTTACCGATCTTGAGGGCGCATGTTCAAATCCCGCCACGTACCAATGTATTTTCGAAATAATATGTTTTTTAACCGACGCTCTTAGGGTGAAGGAAAACATCGTTTGGAAACCTGCGCACGCCTGCGAAAAAATTCAAAGGTTGTGTGTGAAGTAGGCGGGATGGTATGGAGGGAAAATTGCTAGTAGCAAATTGAAAAAAAAAACCTTTCCGATTAAAGTGGGGTTAGTTTGAAACTTCTTATTATTTTCATCCATACATTTCGGTGAGTTTGCAGTTCCTGTGGTCACGGATACACTCAAAGAAAGAGAAATTTTTTTGCTTGATGTTTGCAACAAAAGAATTTTGGTTCCGCCAGATTATTGGCGATGTTGCTACGCCTATGAATGACGTCGTCATAGCACAAACTGAAAGCCTTTTATCTGTTTTCTATTTTATCGTTGTCATGTTTGTAATCGTTCAATGTGTTTTGGTTATTGTGCTTAAATATGTTATGTTCTAAAAGGGCCAGTAATTGTTTCATTTTATTTCAAAAGCTATTTGATTTTTGTTTCAGCTGCTTATCATCGCGAATCTGCACTATGTGACTCCGACAAACACCAAGGAGGCAAGGAAAGTAGGACTGCTCATACCTGAAAAGATCATCGGTGGAGTCATCGACATTGTTCAAAACCACAAAAACAAGCCAACACCAGGCCAGACCTTCCAGCAGACTCAAATATCATCGCAGCAGAGCTACCAACCTGCGCCATCTTACTCTCCCCAGTACCCGAACTACCAGTATCAACCGCAGAACCAGGGTAATTACCAGGGTCAGTATCAGTCGCAGTATCAGAACCAGTACGCGTCCGGGTACCCACAAGGTAACTACCAGCCGAACTATCCAAGCTATCCTCCGAACAACCAAGGCCCAGTTTATCAGGGTCCAGTCCAGCAACCAGCTTATGGTAGCTCCCAAAATCAAGTCCAGGGGCAATACCAGAATAACTACCAAAACCAGAATCAGTACCAGATGCAGAACCAACAATCTACAGGCCAATACCAGAACCAACAGGCTGGGGGGTCAGTACCAAAACCAAAATCAGCAGTCTAATCAGTTTCAAGGCGCTCAAAATCAGGGAACAGGCGGACAGTACGGTTCTCAAGGAAATACCCAGTTTACCCAAAGCAGCCAATTCTCCCAAGGGCAAGGGTCCACTGGGACTCAGAGTGGAAGCTTCCAAGTATCTGGTGGACATCAATCAGGCGGGCCCGGTCCAACTTGCGTCTGCCAGGCCTGGACTAAGCCCGAAAAAGGACTTCTGAATGATGCCCCGTCTCAAAAGGCTGGAGAATCAAGCACGACTGCCCCTGCTCAATAAAACTTTCATGTAAAAATACCGAGCAATGTTATTAAGTCAATGCGTTTCTCGATATTTTTCGCAGGCGTTAAATGTAATTTGTAATTTTCATCTTTTTACCGTGTGATCTCTTATTTTATATTAATTAATCAATAATTTCATGCATGTCATTATAAGCGTTATTCTTTTCTTAACACAGACTGTTATTTTAGACTGTTCGATTAACTTAAATTAGTAGATTTGTCATATTAACATAATATTCCCTTTTCATAATACCTTTTGCATGCCCATTCCACTAACTTAACTAGTATATTACTTATTTATTTATTTATTGAACTAGTTTAAGTAAGCTATAAGTTAAATGTTAGGACTTCTCTATCTTCATCTTATTGCAGTCCACTGTTGGACGTAGGTCTTTCCCACTTTGCGCCGCACTTCAGTTGAGGTCAACCTAGAACCATTTAAACTCACTCTTAGGCTTAATCGGCTACTATTTATATTGCTTAGAAATATTTTATCCAGTTTGATTTTCTTGTTAATGAGTCCTTGTTAGTTTCTCTAGCTTAGTATTTTCGCTTGCCTCTCAAATGTAATTTTACCTCCGAAATAAGCATTTTGTCTAACAATATCTACCATATACGAGTACATTGCAGTTAGAATATGTACTAAATTTAAAGGCGTTCAAGTATCACACAACGCATTTTTTGAAGATTTTAACGTTTTTGAACAAAACTTAAGGTGGCATACAATACAATCCTTGGATTCCCTGTAAGACTTAAACTGAAAGGGTCGATGTAGAAGTTTCTTATTACCTTGTTTATTATTTTTAAATAAAAAAGTTTAATAACAAGTTGGTTGAAATAACCCCCCACTCACCCTTGTACTCCCTGCAATGTATATGTTTTACCAGGCAAGTCCCCCCCCCCCAAATTTCGATTCGTAATACTTGAACGCTCTGATACCTGCCAATTTTATAAACGATGTTATCAAATCTTGTATACGTTCTTCTTTCAGTTTGTATTGTGATAAAACATTGGAGTAAGAACTGCATTAGGTATGTACATATATTTATAATCTATGTACAAACCTAATGCATATGTATAATCTGTGGCTATTTGTGTTATATTATACGTATACTTTTATAAGACCTCTTATAACAGAGAGCACCTACATATACACGAAATTGGAAATCCAAATGATGGATTTGTAAGCTCAGGCGATTCCGCAATAATTTTCAAAAGTAAATTGTATTTTATGACCCCTTACCTCATCTCGAAAGCCTCCTTTAAAAGCAGTCATTAGGTATTCAAAGTATCTCTCTCTCAATAGATTTATAGCTTAACAGCTCTGAAATTTGTAATCGTTTTAATTATTCTTGTAATTTATTAATAAATAAATGTTTATTGTAATTAAGAACGTTTTTATTTGTTGAAATATGACCTTTTGCTTATTGGGCATTGACACGAGCTTCAAAAGATAGGTACAGATCTCAACGTACATATGAATAACGTAGGATTACTGAAAATGACAATAATACTCGTACTTAATAACTATAGGTCATACAGTAGCACTAATCAATTTGTCCACTGTGTATTTTCTTATGAAGTAAATAAGACTAAGAAATTTATTTTTAATATTTTATTTTATTGATTAACTGTCGGTACTAGATTTAATTATGTTATAAGAATATTTATAAATTCAATGGGACGAATTTAGAACGAAACACTTTTTATATTCGAACAAACGACAATGAGTTGAAGGTATCACTGAAAGAGCCAAATGAAAACCTGTGTTGTAAATGAACCCACGACTTTCTAACCGTTCATTCGATCGAACGAAATACATATTTTTGAATTAATTATTTCATAGATAATTATAATTATCATCATCATCATCAGCTCATTAAACGTCCCCACCGAGGGGCACGAGCCTACCCGTATAGGGTGATTAGGCCTTAGTCGTCCACGCGGGCCCAGTGCGGATTGGACGACTTCACGCACAATCTTTGAATCTCTTCGCAGACGTGCGTAAAGGTTTCCTCACGATGTTTTCCTTCACCGTAAGAGCATCGGATAACGTACATATAATTTCAAAAATTCGATAACACATTGGTACGTGGCGGGATTTGAACCACAGTCCTCCCGGTAGGAGGGCAACAGTCCACACCATTGCGCAACCGATGCAATAAATAATTGTTTTTATAGATAATTATAAATTATGTATAAAAACAATTATTTACTTTAAAAATGAGAATATAATATACAAATGCTCATAAATATTTTAAATATAGCATGTGATGTCACACAATCGTAATAGGTAAGTATAACACCACTGCAAGGCACAGGCCTTCCCGCTCATATATATATATTCATCATCAGCTCATTAAACGTCCCCACCGAGGGGCACGAGCCTACCCGTATAGGGTGATTTGGCCTTAGTCGTCCACGCGGGCCCAGTGCGGATTGGACGACATATATATATATAGTTAGATTGATAGATTGATGTTGAGCGGGAAGGCCTGTGCCTTGCAGTGGTGTTATACTTACCTATTACGATTATTGGCCTTTACGTCTGTTGCAGACGATCTAAACATTGTCTACGAAAGACACCTCTTTTCGTGACTATATAAGCCGATTCGGGAACGACACACACGATCACATTTGGCGCAAATATGTTGTGTCACAGATGGATTTTCGGCATTGTGGTGTCTTTTTGTCCTTTTATTTGCCAGCTTCCCGAACCAAGTTTGATCGTGGCATTTCTGCCCGTCCTTAAGGGATTTTCTCCACTTTGACCTGTCTTCGGCCAGTTCTTCCCAGCCCATGGGATCAATATCAAACGCGGTCATATCGCGCTTGACACAGTCTTTAAAGCGGAGAAGGGGCTGCCCAACAGTTCTTTTGTTCTATCTAACTATAGGGATAGTATAACTTCAGGGCGTCATAGCATAAACGACTGCTAAATAATAATATACATAATTCATTAAAATCATCGTCATCATCAATCAGCTCACCATCGTCCACTGCTGAACATAGGCCTCCCCCAATGAGCGCCATCTATCTCAGTCCTGAGCAGCCTGCATCCAACCTCCATCAGCCACCCTCTTCAAAAAAATAATCCGCTATAATCAAGTTTGCGAATTTTGGTCAATTTGATGGGCGACAATGCCATTTACCATTATCATCTGGGTTTAAAGATATTTTATTTCTTATAAGAACAGATACAGTACAGTACATTGTAAGTGAACAATGAGAAAAAAAAAGAAAACAAAATAATTAATTCTTAAATTAGGCGCAGCACAACTGCATAAAACCTGTTCATTAATACATAACGCTGAGAGTCATCTGCGCTCGCCAATTGCCCGGTGAAGCTGTAAAGGCCATCTGCGGCCAACAGCAGTAAAAAACATAACAGATAACAACGATAACTGATAAATAATACAAGAAGGCCTGACCTTAGTGACCGTTTATTACTATTATTATCGTATGTATTAGACAAATATATGATTTCGCAATGTTCCAATGTTTGTAAATTTTTTTTATGTATGGCATGATGGCGTGTTCGGATTGGGAAATTATTAGTCGTTACATGAATTTATGTCATTAATAAAATAAAATCAGCCAATGATACACATGTTATAACGGATTAAAGAACAAAAGGTGAATTCTTTGATGTCGTGCAATGATGTCAAAAAGTATGGATTCGTGATATGCTCACTAAACAATCGAAAAAAGTGTTCCGAATGCAGTGACAGCACACATACACATATTTCAAATTTCGAACACATTTACCTAAACAAAAAAGTATGAACTGTACTCTCTTCGGCGGTTCGTTATTAAGGCACGGATGGCGTATCTACCTTTATATATACAGAATATCATTGATGTCATGTAGTCAAAATATCAATTTTAATTTATTAAAAACAAGCCCTGTCGTCACACTTATTAAGCTAAATGAACGCGAGCCTAAAAATATACTGCTTGATTAATGACTAAAATAGGATACAGGTAATCCACCCGATTTTACTGACAGTCAGGAAACTAATCGAAAATGGTTTAAACAATGAAATCACAACTGCTAATGTACTATGTGTTTTTATTTTCATCATCATCATCATCATCAGCTCATTAAACATCCCCACCGAGGGGCACGAGCCTACCCGTATAGGGTGATTAGGCCTTAGTCGTCCACGCGGACCCAGTGTGGATAGGACGACTTCACACTCAACCTTTGAATCTCTTCGCAGGCGTGCATGAAGGTTTTCTCACGATGTTTTCCTTCACCGTAAGAGCGTCGGATAACGTATATATATATATAATATATATATATATATATATATATATATAATATAATATATAATATATATATATTATTATATATATAATATATATATATAATAATATATATGAAAATTCGAAAACATGTACGTGGCGGGATTTGAACCTCAGCCCTCCCGGTACGAGGGCGACAGTCCACACCATTGAGCCACCGACGCTCTATTTATTTTATTTTATTAGAATTAAGATAAATAATGTTAGTTCCAATGCCTTCATGGCAGGTCATACTATGTTCCTACAGACTTAGCGCAATATCCAGACCGAAAACGTCCGTTAAATACTCCAAACCAGCCCCTATTTCAATAGTCACAAAGTTCGTAGTATTTGCTACGTATAAAACGTCAATCCTTATTCCTATCCAATTCGTGTAGGCCTCGCCCTGACTAATATTTGTTTACCATCAGGGCTCATAATGGCTGGTCATAAATGTAGGTCTGTAGATGCGCGCGCAGGCTTTACGTAATCGTTACGTAAGGGGAGAATGGGGGTTGCAGGGTAGTCGGGGCGCGGGGCGAGGGGCCGAGGCTTGGGGCGAAAGCGACAATCGATTCCCAGCTCAGTCCGGCTTGGCGTTTCACCATGGCTGACAAGACTAAAGTAGCTGAACAATACTACGCTCCGCCACCGGACCTAGGAAAATGGGAGTCCTTCAGGATCTTTCTGTGGAACTCCGAGACTGGCCAGTTCCTTGGCCGCACGGGGTCGAGCTGGGGTACGTATTTTTTTTAATTTAAAAATAGGTTTTATTTCAACTTAGAGGATTGTAAAAAAAATTATAAATGTTTAAAAGAAAGAATAACTTTAAATTGTTAGTCCCTGTCTCATAGAAAATTAAAATTGTCATTTATGAGTGAAATCTAAAGGTCTGTGCATTGAGTTACGTAACCGAATTTATGTTTCACTAAAAGAACAAAACTATTCAGATATTTTACTTATATAGCTAGGTTTTTATAACGTAGCTTCAAAATCATCTGGAATTGTGTATAATTATTTAATCAAATGCAAAGTTTTCTGTACTTTTTATTTTATAAGGAGCATACCGAATAGAATTACCGATTACTGTTTTATTAAGCACTAATAAATTTTATTGATCCTGCTAATTTAATTTTTAATAATATTTGTAAAATGACGTATTTGAAAAAGATTTCTCGTAATTTCACCGGTCATTCACATTGCGTTATAATATAATTTAAAAGTAATTAGATAATTTAATTTGCCAACAACAGTGATAATACGTTAATTGCAGAACCACTGACCTCATTATCTTTGGTGGGTTTTTTAAAATGTCATTTAAAAATAAACATCACCACAGATTAAAAAGGTGCGCGCAACTTTTCGCGCCGAATGCGCGCGCCTCGTCCTTGCGGGAATCGATCCAAGGACGTCCGAAAGCTTACGGAAACCCGAACTGTATATCCGTTAAATTTTAAGATCTTTGAAATTTCCTTCAACTTAATACCTCATCATTACATCTGAAAAATAAGCTAGTCGAATAGAACCGATTTTCATAGATAAGAGAATAGAGCTGCTTTGTGGCTTAAAATGGTCATGTGTCATATTAGGTTTACTTCGAGCACTTCATACTTACTTGATATGATGGCCGTGAGTTCAAATCCCACGTGGGCATACATTGTAAAAGTCAAAATGTGTCATTATTCTCAGTATGGTTATGACATTACACTTATAATTTTCTGATTGCCTGAACGGAGGATTCCAATTTCCATGCCTCGGAATACAAGTTATATGAAAGTTCATGGTCTCGGCTGCCACAGAACCATATGACGTCGAAGACTTTAGAGGATATAAGAGAGTTTTAAAACCTGACACACGGAAAAAGGCTTAGCCTAAATGTTCATCGACGCTTCTTTCCGCAGTATCTGAACTTTATCTATGAAGTAATGATGAAGCAAACACTTGAAAGTTAAAATGTCTAAAGCTATCAATAAACTAGATAGCATTGGAAACCATTTTCCTTACATTAATGTTAGGAATAAGAGCCCGTGACTGTCCACTGCTATACTCAGAAGTTCCTTACCGATAGTGTGGTATTTAGCCATAGCCCCACCCTCTGGGCCGATGGATTGAAGATAGCAGTATAAAAATTCAAAGGTTGTATGTGAAGTCGACCAATCCGCAGTGCGCCCGCGTGGACGACTAAGGCCTATACACCCTATACGGGTAAACTCGTGCCCCTCGGTGGGGACGTATCAAGAACTGATAATGATGATGAATGGCTGGAGCCGTTCGTATGTGTACAAAACTCACTGTCAGAATTTTACGATTGTATATACAATATCATGACAACAAGTTTCAGGTTCACCATATAATTAGCCATACAGACTACTGCTTGACCATAATTCCCCCTATACTTAAGGGAAAGAGAAACATATCCTTATAAAGTAGTTGGTAAATTATGTCACCAAAGCCTCAATCGATGTATGGTAGGATACATCCCTTCGTTTTGTTATTTTGACTGAGCCACAATAATATTACGAATAATCATTGACCAAATTTTTGAAATTGAAGACTGACCAAATTTTCCATGCCTCATGTCAAGAGGTTCCACAATCACTAAAGATGGCGTACTAGCTCCTTAAAACTGAGTCCTTTGCTATTCAATAGCAAATATCTTATTAATTTTGGGAAAAATGTATGCTCAATCCATAATGAGTGCTTAATTACATAAGGATTTTATTCAAAAGTTAACTAGACAGGAAAGCACAGATCTAAAAAGAAGGGTGTCTCATCGAGGCTTTATTTTTAAAGCAAGTACTAATGAGTATTCAAAGAAAGACAGTATTAATAATTACATGTTTATTTATTTATTTGGGAAACAAACAATACAGTTTCACTCATATACAATAAAACAAAAGATGTACTATTACAGAAATCAGTGAAGTCTCCACAACTTGATATTCCATAAACTGAGCATAAAAAAGTGTTACATTAGAAAATATATTTTTGATATAAATTACCACTCTAGAAACAAACGAAAGAGAGAAAAAAAATACATTTATTTTAAGACAAACAAAAAAAAACTAATCATGTTCTGGGCTACAGCCCATTAGTGCAAATCTAACTTTCCTCTTATATAAATCTATGGAGCAATTAAAATATCTATTTCACAAAAATGTTTGTCGTAGATGATTACTTATGTTAGCCTTAAGGCCTACCAGAGTGAGTTTATTAATGAGAACACACTTAACACCACTTATTAAAACGCTTACTGCAAGACCATAGAAGACCTGACAGATCCAGATATCCAGTAGATGTGATAGATCAGAAGACAAAAGGTCTTGATAATTATCTTCCGTGTTTCGTATTCGACTTATTGGATAATAAAACTATCATTAGCTCAATTCGTAAGTCGTGATAGATTCCAATGTTTGGCCAACAATTGAGTGAGGAACGTTAGCACTTGTGCCAATTACACATTGCGTACGGTTTGAGTACTTTGCAGTTTACACCAATTGTCTGCTTAAACTAGGCCATTACCCATACGATCCATTCTAAGAAACCAAATGTCAACTTCTTTCATAATTATAATTTTTTCAATAGTCATGTCATTTTTAGTGTAAAGGTCTCTACACCATCTGGAATTTGAGTTAAATTATCTGGCTGTTTCTTTTATTCCTGCTCATCTCTGGGATGCAAAGGGTCCCTACGCCCATACCTTCTTTGTAGCCACTAAATAAATAGTTCTACAAGAAATGAAATGCCGGACCAGTTAAAATAGCATTATACTGAGAAAATTCATCATCAGCTCATTATACGTCCCCACCGAGGGGCACGAGCCTACCCGTAGGGTGATTAGGCCTTAGTCGTCCACGCGGGCCCTGCGGATTGGCCGATTTCACGCACAACCTTTGAATCTCTTCGCAGGCGTGCGCAGGTTTCCTCACGATATTTTTCTTCACCGTAAGTGCGTCAGATAACGTACATATAATTCCGAAAATTCGGATTTGAGCCTCCACCCTTCCAATCGGATACGGATCGGAGCGGAGAAAATACATGCGGAAGATAAGAAACTTAGTAGTTATACATAGAAATAGGTATAGAAACTCCCTAAGGAGTACACCGGTATTACCGATCATCAGATCAAACGTCCCGGCCGACTCGGTCCTTGCATAGCGCATCCGTCCGTTAACTCGTTGCAGTTTCATAATAATTAGTGGCGGTGATTAGCGCGCGTGCGCGAGTCGGTGTATTTGGGACAAGGCGATATACAATCCCCGAGTGTCCATTTAGGCGATGTTAATTAAATGTGATTAGGAGACGAAAACTGAAACCGTTTTATGGTATGCAGTTAATACTAGGGAAAAAACGAAAAACATGCTAAAGATAGTATTGAAGGAAATAGCTTTGTTGGTATACAAAGCCATATGTAACCCATCCGCCAGTAAGATATGAAAGGCTTTATAAGCTACAACTGAATCGATCATTGATCAAGTTTCAGATAATGCAAACTTAAAATTTTATATTACGTAAGTTTGAAACAAGCATCAATCTAATAGAAGAAAATGTATATAAAAACATTGGTTCCTATTTGTAAGCAAAAAAAAATCAAATGGTTTGGTAAGCAATCTTCAGAAAGAGTAAAAGATATATTTGGACATTTTCAAAGTTTTACAAAGGTGAATTATTAATTGCGCATGAGAGCGCTGCTCACATGAGATCGTAGAACAGGTAACTAAGACAAAATTGGTTTTTGTTTGTTTGGACAAAAGTTTATTGAAAGACAAAAGTTTTGAAAAGTTGATTCGATTTTCCGTTTTACTTTAACACCTATATAACTCATTCCTAAGGTATCCCGGAAATAGTTAATCGATCAATGAATAATAGAGCTCGCGGCCAAATGCAGCGGTGCAGGGTGCAGGTCACGGAGTGTGCGCGATGCACCCCGCTACTGCAAGGAAAGCTCACGTTGATTACAAAATCGATACTTCACTGGAACACTCGCCTGTGTTTATTTTAATTATAAATAATTATATCCATCAGTGGTACTTGTATTGCATCATCATCATCAGTTCATTAAACGTCCCCACCGAGGGTACGAGCCTATCCGTATAGGGTATAGGCCTTAGTCGTCCACGCAGGCCCAGCGCGGGTAGGAATTGCAATTAATAGAAAAAACATTTGAAACGCATATAAACTTTTAATAGTTTATTTTTAGGGTTCCATAGCCAAATGGCAGAAAAGAAAACACTACACACTATAAACTATAAACACTACACTATTCAAACTTTGTAATTATATGTATTCTGGGAACCGCTATTAGGTTTTGACAAGAAACTTAAAAAAAAATTAATATATTTTGGGGTTCCTCATACATTGAACTGAAACTCAAAAATTTATTTTCAATCGAAAAAAGTGTTCCTATTGCAGCGACAGCACACATAAACATATTTCGAATGAGCGTACATTTACCTAAACAAATAGCTTACTACTGTATTCTCTTCGGCGGTTCGTTTTTGAGGCACGGGTGGCGTATCTACCTTATATTAGAATATCATTGCCTCAACATTTATCATATTATAATTATTGTCGATAATTTTCAACATTAATAATGTAATATTTTGTCGTCCACAGCTAAAATTCTGCTATTTTACCTAATCTTCTATGCGATCCTGGTGGGCTTCTTCGCGGCCATGCTAGCCATCTTCTACCAGACACTGGACACTAAAATGCCAAAATGGCAGCTCGAAAGCTCACTGATTGGAAATAATCCAGGTAAGAATTTTAAAAGCGCTGCTCTATTAAAGTATCGAGTAAACACTTTTTATACAGTATCAAAAGTACTACAATCACCTATTGAGAACTCTTTTCGATTGATAACTCTATTTGATTGAAGAAATTGCTTAAGAACGCTAAACGCTTACATCAATAAATAAATATAACACTCAAACGAAGTCGAAGTGGTACTACTATTTTTTTATATCATGATCGGGACGGTCATTTCATTCACCTGATGGTACGTGACAGTCTGACCATGACAGAGCAGTATTAAATAAAAACACTCAATGAATAAAGTGACTAGTCTTCGTCAATACCGTCTTGCGCCCGTCGCCCGAGACGCTGGATGTTAGGCCCTATGTACCCGGCAATTTCACTTGCTAAGAAGATCTGGCACTGCGGTGGTACCTATCTAAACGACACAATATCGATTCCACTACCTCGTGAACCTTATACAAATTTGAACCCATTTAAAAACCAAACAGAAAACTCTAAGTATTCACAGGAATTGTCACTCAGTATTATCATATTAGGAAGATAGCAGAAAATGTAATTCGGTTGTTATTACTTCATCAGGGCTCGGATTCCGCCCGATGCCTGACTCCGCCAACGTGGAGAGCACCCTGATCTACTACAGGGCCAATGACAAGGGATCCGTGCTGAAGTGGGCCGGGATCATCGATGAATTCTTGGACCGTAAGTTACTCTTATATTATTTATAGGGAGTTAAGGGATTATTTTGTAACTTTTTATATCGTTTTTCTGTATACTGAGAGGCTTTGTGGAGTTCGTTAATCATGAATGAACCTGCTTTGCAACAGATTTTGGTTTCTAGCTCTAATCCATGTTAATGTAAACTCACAATGTATCTCAGTCACTGCTGATTAATACTTAATATTAACTCCTGATTCGAAACGTGATCTCTGCTTTATCATTTTAGCCACTTACGGCCTCTGCTTATCAAATTACTTAACCATTTTTTAACACTCTCTTTCACATTCACACCACAGGTAAACTGCATGGACACAAAATCTGAAACAAATGTTTATAGTGTATGAAAAAATGCCATTACAGTTGTAGTTTTATGTTTACTTAATATACATACCTTGAAGTCTGTTACCTTACGTAAATGCAAATTAATGTAGATAAACAATGATAACCAAAATGAAACACATATTACCAGAATACCGCAAGAAGGGCAGCGGCAGCGGTGAAGCGACTGGCGCTGAGAACCGAGTGGCCTGCAACCCTAGCACTGGCGCCCGGGACCTTGGCGAGAAGCAGGTTTGCGATGTGCCCGTCGACGAGTTTCACCCCTGCACGCCTGCTAACCAGTACAACTACGAGGAAGCTGGACCTTGCGTCTTCTGAAGCTTAACAAGGTGAGTACATTTAACAATCGTTGCCCAATTTATGGCACAAAATGGATAAATTCTTAAGAGTATTAATTTATGTAATAGTGCTACTGCAGTTAATGAATTATTTATAGTGTGAGGATAATTTCTTTTAAATCTCGACAATCATTTAAAAATACAAATTCATAATGACATAAATTAAGGTTTGTAATCTAATTGATTTGATTTATAAACGAAAACCGATTTCATGTGTTGAATAGACATTTTTTTTTCAGTACTAGTTACTTAAATTGAAAATGTTGGCTTTCCACCCCGATTAAACTGTTTTCCGAAACCATGGTAGATCTAAAAAGATATGAAATCAAAATAATTTGTCGACTTAGGAGTGTCTGTAAAAGATTGAGTTCTAATAAGATATTTTGACTTTAAAATAGCTTTAACGAAATGTAGAATCTAATATACTTACTCGTTCTTCTGTCAAATTTCAGATCTTCAATTGGACTCCTGATCCATACAACAGCACTGAAGACGTACCCTCAAACATGCCTGATGACCTAAAGCAGCACATTAAGATGGTCGTATGTATCTGTTTAATGTTTTATGATATTTTTTTTCACCTAGAAAAGGTATTTTTTCTTTATTTTCCTGAATTAAACCTTTTGCAACTTAGTCGTTACATATTTAGTTTTCTGACTTAAATTATCATAATAACTTAGGCATTTCTTTTTTTGTTCACTAATCAATTCGTTTTAATAAAAAGAGGAGGGTTATCTGGTGATTTTAGGGTTTTATATCAATCAAAATCCAGTTTATTTGCTGTACAATCAACCTATAAATTAGGAAAATATACTCCAACCAGACTAAGGAGATCATACGTTACCACGTTATGAGTCTGCAGTTTGCATTTTCATCATTAACCTCTCAAACGGTGAATTGTAAAGGCGAAAAGTCCACCCAGAAAAGAACAAAAAACATCTTTATTTATATTTCCACATCCATTTCATGACAAGATACTCGTACTTGCAAATTGCTTTACATCAAGGCACATTTTTCAAACTATTTCGTATGAATATTCCAGTCTGGCAAGCCTGAAGCTGACACGGTGTGGGTGTCCTGCGAGGGTGAAAACCCAGCAGATGTAGAAAATATTGGGCCAGTGCAGTACATCCCGCGACGAGGCTTCCCCGCCTTCTACTATCCCTTCACCAACAAGGAGGGATACCTAAGCCCGCTAGTCGCTGTCCTCTTTGAGAGACCCAGGAGTAAGTGATTTGTCGAGTTCATTTGATTCATGCAATGGTGAGATAAACTATTGTTAGAAATTTTTTAACCAGAAGCAGCAGCGATACTCATTTAAGGCTTAGCAGAACCACGACTTCATTGTTAGAATTGGGTTCTTGAAGAATTTTCTATAGGGTTGCTTGCTATTAAGTCAGGTGGTCTATCTGCTTGATTTAACTCGTTTTATAAAAAGTCTGATTTGAAGAGAGACACATAGTAGGTACTAATTTTGACGCTCTGCTGTTGTCTGTCACTATCGCAAGACTCGCGACAGCTATATAGTTGAAATATTCACAAATGATGTGTTTTTGTAGCAAGAAATGATGGAAAACCATATAATTAAATAAAGAGTACATTCCTTTGTTGTCTGTACTATTTCTAGAAATTACTGTTTTAATTTACAGCGGGCGTCCTGATCAACATCGAGTGCAAAGCGTGGGCGAAGAACATCCAGTACGACCGCTACGAGCGGCGCGGCTCGGTCCACTTCGAGCTGATGGTGGACCGGTCCTAAGCTACCATCCTCCACCCGCCAGCCGGACTGACTGGGCACCTTCGATCAGCTGGTGAAACTACTGGCGGGACTAGCCACAACTGGCATTTAACTAGTCAAATCCAGCACTCAGCTTACTGATGCTCTAAAGCTTACAGTCAGCTGGAACTGGCCTTTAAGCCATTCAAGTCAAGTACATCGCCCATCACTCAAGTAAAACGAAGACTGAGTCACCAGCCTCAGTTAAGGTTGATTAAAATCATCAGTTATATTACCTGTTTCGATCGAATCAGTTACAAAGTGACCAGCTTTTAAAAATAGTCCAACAAGTCCAGCTGAACGACAGTGTCCTAGCCGACGGCTGGCAATAAAGCGTAGGCGGTCACTGGTCACCAAGTTGACTTTGACTGCCAAACTCACTGGCAGGTGACCAGTTATCGCCAAGGCTGTTTAGTTCTCGCCAAGCGGCTGAAACGCCGTAGCAATAGCCATAGTCGGCGGTTAATTTGTATTCGTTTTAGAATAAGCCCGAGGGCGCCACTAAGTTAAGTTTGGTTTCAAGCTTCAAATAAAATTTTAACTATTGATAATAATTATGTAATGTTTTCTGGACGGTATGTCAATAAACACGCAATAGTTGGTTCTACTTTAGGTGGGGTGTTTTATTTTAAACCTTCCTATATGCTGAAACAAATATCTACTGACGAGTGGCACGACAATGGTCAAGTCTGACATAGGTCACATTGGTAATTCGTCAAGTCCTATATTTGCCATTCGTCAACTAAATCTAGTACTGTCATTATCATAAGAAACTAGTACACTAGTTATTTTTTTATTCATACAATCAAATTTAAATGTGACGGTGGACTATACATAGCGCTATCAAATCCCAAACTAAGCATTAAGCCTTTAATATGGATACTAAACAACGGCTAAACATACTTTATTACATTTTGTGCATATTATAGGTAGATAGAAAACAATGAGACCAATACAAAAAAGACGTTCATGCACACCAACATTTGTACTGCCCGGGGATAGAACCCAGTAAGCTTGATTTAAGAGCCGACATATCAACCAATTACATCATTATCAGCTTATTACAACGTCCCCACCGATGGGCAAGACAAACACCATCATCAGCCTATGACGACCCACTGCAGGGAACAGGCCTTGCCACACAGCAATGCCATGGCGTGATTGGGTTGTAACCCACCAGTGGGCAGATGTAGGGCGCTGTAATTGTGGTTCTTTAATAAAACAATTTATGACATTAAATATCGGAATCATTAGTTCACGTATCTAATAGTGAGTGTCATGCCACAAACTAAACTAACTAAATGTCACTTCAGTATTCAAACCTAGGACGATGTCATGATTCAAACAGTATGAAGTGAACTACTCGTCTTTCTTTATGGACAATCAGTCAAACTCCAAACTCTCTCTTCTTCTTCTCTTCAACCTATTGCAGTCCACTGCTGGACATAGGTCTCCCCATTTTGCGCCAGACATCCCGGTCCTCCGCTTTTCTCAACCAGCTTCCACCAGCGACCTTTCGCAAGTCGTCGGTCCATCGGGCGTCCTACGCTACGCTTGCCAAGACGCGGTCTCCACTCCAGAACTCGTCTGCTCCAACGGCCACCGGTTCTGCGACATACGTGACCAGCCACTGCCACTTCAACTAGCTGATCCGGCGGGCTATGTGGTAACTTTAGTTCTCTTACAGATTAAATCATTTCTGATCTTATCCCTAAGAGAGACTCCAAGCATAGCTCGCTCCATTGCGCGTTGAGTAACTTTGAATTGAACCATGAATCTACCACCGGTTCGGAGGGTTGTTATCTACCGAGAAGACTCCGGCAGTTAATTCAGTCTGTCGGCCTATGTTATGTTGTGAACCTGCCGGACGCCCCCAAGACTTGCAAGTATCCATGAGTCGCGATATCACTTACCTACCAGCAGCTAAATCGTCCACTGGTTTGCCCACCTATCATCATCAGCTCATTAATCGTCCCCACCGAAGGGCACGAGCCTACCCATACGCGGGCGTATAGGCCTTAGTCGTCAATGCGGGCCCAGTGCGGGTTTGACGACTTCACACGCACAGCCTTTGAATTGCTTCGCCGGCGTGCGCAGGTTTCCTCACGATGTTTTCCTTCACCGTAAGAGCATCGGATAACGTACATATCATCATTCATCATCATCAGCTCATTAAACGTCCCCAACGAGGGGCACGAGCCTACACGTATAGGGTGATTAGGCCTTAGTCGTCCACGCGGGCCCAGTGCGGATTGGACGACTTCACACACAACCTTCGAATCTCTTCGCAGGCTTGCATGAAGGTTTCCTCACGATGTTTTCCTTCACCGTAAGAGCGTCGGATAACGTACATATATTTTTCGAAAATTCGAAAACGCTTTGTTACGTGGCGGGATTTGAACCTTAGCCCTTCCGATAGGAAGGCAACAGTCCACACCATCGAGCCACCGACGCTCACCTAGCCTACCTATAAAATAAATAACAAACGTTATAGCTCGTGGTATAAAGTCATATAACAATTTGTTACCACCGCACTAACACGTCAAGTTAAAACAATTTGAGGGTTCAATCTATACGTACTATAGATATGTGAGATACAATAACATACGTAAAATGGAAAAGACATATCGCAGCTTTCATATTATAGGGGCACAATTCGAAAAACATGATTGTTGGGAAACATCAGTCATAAATAATTTAAAAAATAATTGCAAAATAACAAAATATTATAAGAGTATGTCCGTTAGTTATGAATTACTTATCGCATATTCAGTTTATCCCAGCATTATTAAAACGACACATTTTATTCGGAAATATGAAAACGTATTAACTAAGTTTTCGCGGCTTAATTGCACGTTCTGCAATTTCTATCAAGAGCGTCATGTCGATTTGTTGATTTTCGGCCCGTTTATAAGTAAAACTCAAAAATGCTTTTTTTTAGATGTGCCCCTATAGTATGAAAGGTGCCATATGTCTCGCATAGGACTGCGATATATTGAAGCGAGTGAGTGATATGGAAACTATATTCCGTCATAAACAGCGTCTAAGAATATCACTTTTAAAACACCCTCTTGTCACTTATCGACTCGTACTTATTAGGTGTAGCAATTTACTAATGAGAAGCTTATTTAAAGCATACTATAACGTAAAGCAAACTATAATTACCTAACATGTTTTCAATGTATTTTTATCCCACCAAAAACATTTGAATTTGTTAAATAGAAAGTAGTAGAGTTAGGTCGTGTAGATCTGTTTATTTTTTTAGAGCTCAACTTGTTACATGAAATGTTTTTGGTGGGATTTCAGTTCTTTTTGTAAGTTGCAAGGCAGTCTTTTAAGGGTATATTTTTTTTTGTACCTAAGTTTACTCATATATAGTATTTCTGTTTTCTCCTTTTGTATTTCATAAATAAATTCATGTTTTTATTTCATAAACTTTTTTGGCTTGATACTCGTCTTTATACATTCATCAACGGTTTCTAGCGTTTTTATACTTTATTAAATGTTATTTGTATTTATTATTTTGTTAAACATTGGTTATTAATATTTTCAAAAAAAAAATCTTATGTCCCATCAGGAAAAACCTATTTTTATGTTACGAAGTGAACAGTACGGTCATGACGTTCCTCTGGTGGTAAGTGATACGCCTAACCATGACAGAGCGGCATTGAAGGAGAACAACAACTGATAAACAGTTATTCTTCTCTATCAATGCCGCACTGCGCCCGTCACCCGAGACAACAGATGTTATGTCTCTTATACCCGGTAATTTCACTAGCTACAGATCCCTCAACCCGAAACACAAAAGCACTCTTATTTTACTGTCGGGTACCTATCTAGACGACTCAGTATGGAGTCTACCACCAAATAAATGAAAGGCAGTATTTAAAAAACATTTTCCAAACCATATCCATGCACCGTCTAATCAATTTAGCTCCCTTCAATGCAAATTGCAAGTGAAACACATTATATGTAAACGTAACATGACACCCCTAAGTTTTGCATCCCCCGATTACGTTCTAGGGGTTGTACGTCGACATTTCGCAAGCCACCCCATCGCGACAGACTGGCGCCGCTGGCGGACCGTTTTCCCTTGTGCCCTACTTATACTTCTTTGTTTCGCAGCCCAAATCTGGAGCACCTGGCATACATGTCGCAAACTCATATACGTAATACCAAAGGAAAATTAAAATACATAATAAAATATCTGCCCCTCTCATTTTATTAGTCTTCAAATTAGGTGGGTAAGCCCATTTTGAAGTACATTAATTGACAAATGGTTCAAACCAAGTGATAACCCAAACATTTATAGCAACTTTTGCTAAGAAACCATTACTAAACGCAACGTTTAATATAGTTGTAGTACAAAGTTCATTTAGAACTGCGCGTACTTACTACAAGGCGTGACGTCATAATTAAGTAGTCATTTGTATGAAGCGTTTTTGAGAAAGTCATTAATGTGATTTTAGGGAAACCTCTGGAGTTTAATGTTAATGGAGGCACTATTTTACCAATGTTTTATTTATAAAGCAGTATATCGATACAATAGCAGAAAAAAAAAATTCGTATTTTGTAAAATTGTTTGTTTGTTGCTGTAATAGTCATGTGAAATGCAAATAAATATGGGATCACAATGAAGTCGCTAACATTATGACGTAAGATGTTAAGTCACTGTTTTTATAGTCAAATCGTCTTCCATGTTGCTGTGACGCCGACCAGCAAACGTCAGTGAAAAGACGTAACGAAAGGAATCACAGAATTCATTACTTCAGGTTGAGATACGATGGATCATCCACACTCATGTGCGTCCACGTAACACAAAAAAGGAGCATATGCCGATCCTCAACCAGATTTACTGATGGATATCGCGGCTGTTAGGGGTAACGTTCACGTGAATGTCATAAGTGAAGGCCTTCGTTGGATATAAGCTGCAACAATGATTGATGATGATGACTACCTTGATATATTGAGTATATACTGATATAGAGTACATACTTAAACAACAATCAAAAATGTATCAATGCCTCCGTTTTCATGAATGGCTTTATATTAAGTATCTGTTTTCAATTAAAGACTATATGGCTAACAAACCCTCTTTAATTGTGGTGTAATAAAACATTAAACAACCACGTACACTGACTACGTATATGAGTCCGTGATTGCACCCACTGGGCCAACCATTCAATAATGTCATCAACCCTAGCTGAATCTTGTAAACGATATATATATATAAAATAAAGATGTTTGGCATATCCCCTTCTTAGGGATCGCTTTCTTCTCACTTGAAATAATAGGCTAATTTTTTGTCTTACTAAATATTACAATTAATTCGTTATCTTTGCTTTTCCACCGTTTTGTGATTCGCAGATGCTATTCTCAATAATTCGCTTCCTTACTTAACTTTCTAATCAAATCATTGGGTACGTGATCGTACTAGACGAGACTACTCAAAAGAATTTATTATTTATATAGTTTGTCATTTATATATATAAAAACACTACATCCGTACAGAAACATTAAAATAACACTTAATGGTGTTTCGCCGTTTGTGTCAGGTCACTGAAGCCATAACCTCTACCTTCACCCTATATATCCTTTACCTTTCTCCATTTGAAGGTCAACAAAACACTTGTCGATTGTAGTCGATAATGTCCATCGGTATCACTCTGTTCCTTCCTATTAATTAGAAGATATCCGCGAACAACATAAAATCATTTTTACGTGGAATTGAGTAACTTCCTTTTTTGAAGTCGATTAAAAAAAGTGGAAGTCATTAGAAGAGCTTCTTCAGCAGTGGACATAATTATAAGACTGCAATGACCATGATGGACTAGAAATCTAATAATAAATTGTATCATTAATATTTTTTTCCAATAGTAGGGTATCTTGGCAGTAGTACGCGTTAGGAGTCCCGTGGCGCCAGACCGCCGGGCTCGTCTGGGGTCGTCGCGTGATCTGTACATTGCGTGTTACGTAGCAACATTGGTTTGATGGGACCAATATTGGCCGATACTGGAACATGTGGAAGAAATGAATTTTCCTTAAAAGTTCCAACGTAAGTTCGAGCAGACGAGTTCTGGAGACCGCGTCTTGCCTTGCGAAAGGTCCCTGATGGTGGCTTGATTAGAAAAGCGGAAGACCGGGCTACATATTATTTATTTATATGACAGAAATGATTTCTTCTTTCTGAATAAGCAAACAGCGCACAATGACATTTCTGGTTTATTCCCACACAAATATCAACGTATGTCACAGAACGATGGCCGTTGGAGCAGACGAGTTTTGGAGACGCTTCTTAGCAAGCGTAGTTGGTAACCGTACAAAAGATTTTAATGTTGGCCCAGACCGATGGACCCATCTATTTGGCTCAAAATACATATGTCTAGGAGTGGACTACGAAAGGTTGACAATAGAGAGAGTGCCAATATGAAAGTTAATAAATAACAAAGAAAGAAAGACATTTTTATTCTGTGACAGTATACAATATTACCTAAATACTTTTCATACCTTATAGGCTGATGATGATGGACAATGAACATGCCTTTTGTTATGTCCATAATCATGCCATTGCAAATTTGCAATGGTATTGCAAATAATCGTGAAGCAACGAAGCAGCAATGTACGTCGCACATCAGATCTTTCCCGTCGATCCCTTGGGAGCGCGTCATTCAGTGTGCTCTACCGCCGCGGGCGAACGTCCACCATGGGTCTGGAGAAACGCACCGTCAAGATCATCATCATCGTCGCTGTCACTCTCATCATCATCGGTGAGTGATTAACATTTTGTTTTTTTTTTGTAAATGATTTATTACCAAGTTTACAAACGAATTATGATTATTAACGCTAATCTATTTTTTTAATTGTAATGAAATAAATACTCAATAGATTTTGCATTGAATATTTTAGAATTGTATTGAAACAAACGCCAAATTGTTATCATATTCTTTGCAAATAAAAACATTTTATTATTATTACTTTTCAACCCATGGCATCTATTCTTGGACATATGTCTCTCCCATTTAGTTGGTTTGATACTATATTTTTTTAATGTAACTGGTACTACGAGTAATTAGTACCTTTGTTTTAAAGTAACTATCGATTTTATTGCTGGCTTCTTTCTAGTAGAAAACAATAACCAGTGGTAGATTTGGTATTTATTTGACATTCAAAAGTGTTCTCTCTTCAACCTATCGCTGTCAACTGCTGAACATATGTCTCCCCTATTTTGTCCCAGATATCCCGGTCTACCCGCTTTCCTCATTTAGGCTTTTGCGAACTTTCGCAAGTCGTCGGTCCATCGGTCCGGGCGTCCTACGCTACGCTTGCCAAGACGCGGTCTCCACTCCAGAGCTCGTCTGCTCCTACGGCCATCGATGTTTGAGCATTGAGGTGTTTAATAATTATTTCTGATTTTGATATGTGAAAAAGATGAGAGTAGATTGCTTCTGCTAAGATTCCTTGAAGGAAAACAAAGATGAATAAGGAGAAAATGATCGACTGTCTAGTAAGTTTCTTTATGATATTCTAAGAAAATTTATATGAGAAAGAAGAACAAAAGAATCGATGTCATTTTCAGTAAATCCAGCCTTATTCCAATGGATGATGTTTGTTTCTCGACTAATATTTTAGAGCAGTGTTTTTGTGTTTATGACTACGCAAGCGTATGAAAACTTGGTAATATATAGCATATTTATAGAAATTAGCTTAGAAACTGTATTTAACGTGACGTAATTATGGTACTAACAAATATGTTTATATTAGGTCGTCACATTTTAGGTACACTTAATTGGTCCATACAAATTTACGCTTAAGCTTTTTCGAACTACAATTATGTACCCTTATAGTCCTTAAACTGCAGTGTAAGGTCATAAATCAGTTCATTTGCTTGATTTTGAATAATGCATATATTTATACAGCAATTTCTTTTTTCCAATTAAGTCTGTCGGAGCAAATGACGTTCGTACAAATAAGTGGAAAACTAACTAACTATTGAGGAGTAAATAGCTTACGTAACAGTGGGTACATACCTGAAAATGGGTGTGAAAGCGAGTTAGCGAAGGCAAAGCTTTCAACCACGCCTTACATGATATTTATAGGTTCTCAGGTGATGTTAACTGAATGCAGTTAGCTTATTGGAAAACTAATAGGAAGGTTCAAAGATGTAATTTTAAAGGTTCTAAGTGCAAATACAAATATATGTGTTATGACTACTGATTTTATATCATAATAATAACAGTAATTTTTTGACGACCCGTTTTGGTGTAATGGTTGAGACGTCGGATACACTTAAATTTCCGGTTTCAATCCCCGGGTTCTACAAATATTTGTGTTCATGAACATGTTTGATGTATTCGTCTTGGTTTTTTCTATATAATATGTATGCATTTACAAAAAATATATATAGGTATGTTTATCAGTGTTTGGTTGGTACCCATATTACAGGTAAAAGCTTAGTTTGGGACTAAATGGCGCAGCATGAATTTATTTTATAATTCATTAATTGTTGTTTAGTACCCTGCCTACAAGCTTCTCGCTTAATATGGGGCTAGATGGCGCTGTAAGAGTGTCAGTGGATACTGATTATTATGATGACAGTTAGGTACAATCCTATTAGCGCATTTTAAAATTAGAATTATGGCCGAGGAGATTTTCCATCAAACGAAGCGTAGGCCGACCCCCAACCAGATGGACGGATGACCAGGTTAAGGTGGCGGGTAGCAGATGGATGTCAACTGCTAGGGATCGGCCCGCGTGAAAATCATTAGGGGAGGCCTTCGTTCAGCAGTGGACATTTTAGGCTGTAATGATGATCATGAGATTTTCCATTGTTTTACTCGAGAAATCATACCTACTAAAGAATAAAACACTTAAACCAATATATAAAACTTGCAGTAAGCGTGTCAGTAGATGCACCGGGTGCATTGTACAGCTAAGCGCTTACTGGTTGAAGCCATAGTAAACTACACTTCGATACTTACTTAATGGCGTGTTTGGTAGTAAACCTGCCTTATATGTTAATGTAGTGAGTTTGTGCTTCATCAAGGAAAAAAATTATCGTCATTATTTTATTTTATGTTACTTGCTGCTGCGGAACCGTCCACGGGCGAGTCCGACTCGCACTTGGCCAATTTTTGTACATTAAAGCGGTTAACTATGGCTTGCCTGGTGTTAACATCGACAGAGTCTAGGATGAAGCACGCTGACCTAGAAAAAATATATTGATATATATATTTGCTCTCGACTTGAAAACACCCAAATTGTATAGGTACTTCGGGAAACACATACGAGTAAGCTGACATTGAATTTCACAATTCGCAGCACGAATAATATGTGGATTTCAAGCGCTTAGTGCGACACTACGGGCATCATTATCCACGATAAATGGATGTCGCTTTACTGTCTGCCTGGTTGACCGATGAAATAATGAACTAGGTGGTACGATATCATGCAATATCTGCACACATTCCCCGAAGGAAAAATAAAATATTGGGAGGGTTATAAGGTAACATAACTAATAGTTAATAGTTTACACTCCGGCTCAATGGACCAACGACTTGCGAAAGGTCGCTAGTGGAGGCTGGATGAGAAAAGCGTAGTAAATGGAGGAGATCAGGAGATCTGTAGATATATAGATAATTCATTTATTTGCATCACAGAAACACACATCACATTTAAACCAAAAAAAATATTGTGTTTGGACAATTAAATAAGAATACAATAAAAAAATGGCACAACACAAATAATTTAACCGGCGTATTGTTCACTGTGCGTCACAGCTGGTCACAGCGATACAAAAAGGCCAACCTCAGCATGGGTTCACCGACGGCAAACCACTGATTTAAGCTTTGGCCACTGATTTTCACCTATGTTTACAACGACGCTTTTTTCATTCAGCAGTAGACTGCGGGTTGAAGAGTTTGTTTATAGCCTTCATCGACTAACTTCATTNATCAATGCCGCGCTGCGCCCGTCACCCGAGACAACAGATGTTATGTCTCTTATACACGGTAATTTACTAGCTACAGATCCCCAACCCGAACAAAAGCACTCTTATTTTACTGTCGGGTACCTATCTAGACGACTCAGTATGGAGTCTACCACCAAATAAATGAAAGCAGCAATTTACAAACATTTTCCAAACCAATATCCATGCACGTCTAATCAATTTAGCTCCCTTCAATGCAAATTGCAAGTGAAACACATTATATGTAAACGTAACATGACACCCCTAAGTTTTGCATCCCCCGATTACGTTCTAGGGGTTGTACGTCGACATTTCGCAAGCCACCCCATCGCGACAGACTGGCGCCGCTGGCGGACCGTTTTCCCTTGTGCCCTACTTATACTTCTTTGTTTCGCAGCCCAAAATCTGGAGCACCTGGTATATACATGTCTCAAACTCATATACGTAACACAAAAGGAAAATTAAAATACAATAATAAATATCTGCCCCTCTCATTTTATTAGTCTTCAAAATTAGGTGGGTAAGCCCATTTTTGAAGTACATCAATTGACAAATTTTTCAAACCAAGTGATAACCCAAACAATTTATAGCAACTTTTGCTAAGAAACCATTTTACTAAACGCAACGTTTAATATAGTTGTAGTACAAAGTTCATTTAGAACTGCGCGTACTTACTACAAAGGCGTGACGTCATAATTAAGTAGTCATTTGTATGAAGCGTTTTTGAGAAAGTCCATTAATGTGATTTTAGAATTGGGAAAACTCTGTGAGTTTTAATGTTAATGGAGGCACTATTTTACCAATGTTTTTATTATTAAGCAGTATATCGATACAATAGCAGAAAAAAAATTCGTATTTTGTAAATTGTTTGTTTGTTGCTGTATATGAGTCATGTGAAATGCAAAATAATATGGGGATCACAATGAAGTCGCTAACATTATGACGTAATGATGTTAAGTCACTGTTTTATAGTCAAATGCGTCTTCCATGGTTGCTGTGACGCCGACCAGCAAACGTCAGTGAAAAGACGTAACGAAAGGAATCACAGAATTCATTTACTTCAGGTTGAGATACGATGGATCATCCACATCTCATGTGCGTCCACGTAACACAAAAAGGAGCATATGCCGATCCTCAACCAGATTTACTGATGGATATCGCGGCTGTTAGGGGTAACGTTCACGTGAATGTCATAAGTGAAGGCCTTCGTTGAATATAAGGCTGCAACAATGATGATGATGATGACTACCTTGATATATAATTGAGTACATACTGATATAGAGTACATACTTAAACAACAATCAAAAATGTATCAATGCCTCCGTTTTCATGAATGGCTTTATATTAAGTATCTGTTTTCAAATTAAAGACTATATGGCTAACAAACCTCTTTAATTGTGGTGTAATAAAACATTTAACAACCACGTACACTGACTACGTATATGAGGTCCGTGATTGCCCCCCTCTGGGCCAACCATTCAATAATGTCATCAACCCCTAGCTGAATCTTCGTAAACAGTATATATATAAAACTATAAAGATGTTTGGCATATCCCTTCTTAGGATCTCGCTTTCTTCTCACCTTGAAATTAGGTAATATTTTATATCATTACTAAATATTACAATTAATTCGTTATCTTTGCTTTTCCACCGTATTTGTGACAGATAGCTATCTCAATAATTCGCTTTCCTTATTAACTTTCTAATCAAATGATTGGGTACGTGATCGTACTAGACTAGACTACTCAAAAGAATTATTAATTATTATTATATAGTTTGTCATATATATATAAAAAACATACATCCTTACAGAAACCCATCGTAAAATAACACTTTAAGTGGTGTTTCGCCGTTTGTGTCAGGTCACCGAAGGCCCATAACCTCTACCTTCACCCTATATATCCTTTTACCTTTCTCCATTTGAAGGTCAACAAAACACTTGTCGATTGTAGTAGCGATAATGTCCATCGGTATCACTCTGTTTCCTTCCTATTAATTAGAAGATATCCGCGAACAAACATAAAAAATCATTTTTACGGTGGAATTGAGTAACTTCCTTTTTGAAGTCGATTAAAAAATGGAAGTCATTAGAAGAGCTTCTTTCAGCAGTGGACATAATTATAAGACTGCAATGACCATGATGGACTAGAAATCTAATAATAAATTGTATCTATAATATATTTTTTTCCAATAGTAGGGTATCTTGGGCAGTAGTACGCGTTAGGAGTCCCGTGGCGCCAGACCGCCGGGCTCGTCTGGGGTCGTCGCGTGATCTGTACATTGCGTGTTACGTAGCAACATTGGTTTGATTGGGACCAATATTGGCCGATACTGGAACATGTGGAAGAAATGAATTTTCCTTAAAAGTTCCAACGTAAGTTCGAGCAGACGAGTTCTGGAGACCGCGTCTTGCCTTGCGAAAGGTCCCTGATGGTGGCTTGATTAGAAAAGCGGAAGACCGGGCTACAATTATTTATTTATATGACAGAAATGATTTCCTTAAAAAGCAAACAGCGCACCAATGACATTTCTGGTTTATTCACACAAATATCAACGTATGTCACAGAACGATGGCCGTTGGAGCAGACGAGTTTTGGAGACCGCTTCTTAGCAAGTAGTTGGTAACCCGTACAAAAGATTTTAATGTGGCCCAGACCGATGGACCCATCTATTTGGCTCAAAATACATATGTCTAGGAGTGGACTACGAAAGGTTGACAATAGAGAGAGTGCCAATATGAAAGTTAATAAATAACAAAGAAAGAAAACATTTTATTCTGTGACAGTATACAATATTACCTAAATACTTTTCATACCTTATAGGCTGATGATGATGGACAATACATGCCTTTGTTATGTCCATAATCATGCCATTGCAAATTTGCAATGGTATTGCAAATAATCGTGAAGCAACGAAGCAGCAATGTACGTCGCACATCAGATCTTTCCCGTCGATCCCTTGGGAGCGCGTCATTCAGTGTGCTCTACCGCCGCGGGCGAACGTCCACCATGGGTCTGGAGAAACGCACCGTCAAGATCATCATCATCGTCGCTGTCACTCTCATCATCATCGGTGAGTGATTAACATTTTGTTTTTTTTTTTGTAAATGATTATTAAGTTTACAAACGAATTATGATAATTAACGCTAATCTATTATTTTTTATAATTGTAATGAAATAAATACTCAATAGATTTTGCATTGAATCTTTTAGAATTGTATTGAAACAAACGCCAAATTGTTATCATATTCTTTGCAAATAAATAACATTTTATTATTATTACTTTTCAACCCATGGCATCTATTCTTGGACATATGTCTCTCCCATTTTAGGCTAGATAACAATACAGTTTTGTTAGTTGGTTTGATACTATATTTTTTAATGTAACTGGTACTACGAGTAATTAGTACCTTTGTTTTGTAAGAGTAAAGTAACTATCAATTTTATTGCTGGCTTCTTTCTAGTAGAAAACAATAACCAGTGGTAGATTTGGTATTATTTGACATTCAAAAGTGTTCTCTCTTCAACCTATCGCTGTCTACTGCTGAACATATGTCTCCCCTATTTTGTCCCAGATATCCCGGTCTACCCGCTTTCCTCATTTAGGCTTTTGCGAACTTTCGCAAGTCGTCGGTCCATCGGTCCGGGCGTCCTACGCTACGCTTGCCAAGACGCGGTCTCCACTCCAGAGCTCGTCTGCTCCTACGGCCAATCGATGTTTGAGCATTGAGGCGTTTAATAATTATTTCTGATTTTGATATGTGAAAAAGATGAGAGTAGATTGCTTCTGCTAAGATTCCTTGAAGGAAAACAAAGATGAATAAGGAGAAAATGATCGACTGTCTAGTAAGTTTCTTTATGATATTCTAAGAAAATTTATATGAGAAAGAAGAACAAAAGAATCGATGTCATTTTCAGTAAATCCAGCCTTATTCCAATGGATGATGTTTGTTTCTCGACTAATATTTTAGAGCAGTGTTTTTGTGTTTATGACTACGCAAGCGTATAAAAATTTGCTAATATAAAGCATATTTATAGAAATAAGCTTAGAAACTGTATTTAACGTGACGTAATTATGGTACTAACAAATATGTTTATATTAGGTCGTCACATTTTAGGTACACTTAATTGGTCCATACAAATTTACGCTTAAGCTTTTTCGAACTACAATTATGTACCCTTATAGTCCTTAAACTGCAGTGTAAGGTCATAAATCAGTTCATTTGCTTGATTTTGAATAATGCATATATTTATACAGCAATTTCTTTTTTCCAATTAAGTCTGTCGGAGCAAATGACGTTCGTACAAATAACTGGAAAACTAACTAACTATTGAGGAGTAAATAGCTTACGTAACAGTGGGTACATACCTGAAAATGGGTGTGAAAGCGAGTTAGCGAAGGCAAAGCTTTCAACCACGCCTTACATGATATTTATAGGTTCTCAGGTGATGTTAACTGAATGCAGTTAGCTTATTGGAAAACTAATAGGAAGGTTCAAAGATGTAATTTTAAAGGTTCTAAGTGCAAATACAAATATATGTGTTATGACTACTGATTTTATATCATAATAATAACAGTAATTTTTTGACGACCCGTTTGGTGTAATGGTTGAGACGTCGGATACACTTAAATTTCCGGTTTCAATCCCCGGGTTCTACAAATATTTGTGTTCATGAACATGTTTGATGTATTCGTCTTGGTTTTTTCTATGTATAATATGTATGCATTTAAAAAAAATATATATAGGTATGTTTATCAGTGTTTGGTTGGTACCCATATTACAGGTAAAAGCTTAGTTTGGGACTAAATGGCGCAGCATGAATTTATTTTATAATTAATATAAATATAAAATAATGATGACAGTTACGTACAATCCTATTAGCGCATTTTAAAATTAGAATTATGGCCGAGGAGATTTTCCATCAAACGAAGCGTAGGCCGACCCCCAACCAGATGGACGGATGACCAGGTTAAGGTTGACGGGTAGCAGATGGATGTCAACTGCTAGGGATCGGCCCGCGTGAAAATCATTAGGGGAGGCCTTCGTTCAGCAGTGGACATTTTAGGCTGTAATGATGATCATGAGATTTTCCATTGTTTTACTCGCGAAATCATACCTACTAAAGAATAAAACACTTAAACCAATATATAAAACTTGCAGTAAGCCTGTCAGTAGATGCACCGGGTGCATTGTACCGCTAAGCGCTTACTGGTTGAAGCCATAGTAAACTACACTTCGATACTTACTTAATGGCGTGTTTGGTAGTAAACCTGCCTTATATGTTAATGTAGTGAGTTTGTGCTTCATCAAGGAAAAAAATTATCGTCATTATTTTATTTTATGTTACTTGCTGCTGCGGAACCGTCCACGGGCGAGTCCGACTCGCACTTGGCCAATTTTTGTACATTAAAGCGGTTAACTATGGCTTGCCTGGTGTTAACATCGACAGAGTCTAGGATGAAGCACGCTGACCTAGAAAAAATATATTGATATATATATTTGCTCTCGACTTGAAAACACCCAAATTGTATAGGTACTTCGGGAACACATACGAGTAAGCTGACATTGAATTTCACAATTCGCAGCACGAATAATATGTGGATTTCAAGCGCTTAGTGCGACACTACGGGCATCATTATCCACGATAAATGGATGTCGCTTTACTGTCTGCCTGGTTGACCGATGAAATAATGAACTAGGTGGTACGATATCATGCAATATCTGCACACATTCCCCGAAGGAAAAATAAAATATTGGGAGGGTTATAAGGTAACATAACTAATAGTTAATAGTTTACACTCCGGCTCAATGGACCAACGACTTGCGAAAGGTCGCTAGTGGAGGCTGGATGAGAAAAGCGTAGTAAATGGAGGAGATCAGGAGATCTGTAGATATATAGATAATTCATTTATTTGCATCACAGAAACACACATCACATTTAAAAAAAAAAAAATATTGTGTTTGGACAATTAAATAAGAATACAATAAAAAAATGGCACAACACAAAATAATTTAACCGGCGTATTGTTCACTGTGCGTCACAGCTGGTCACAGCGATACAAAAAGGCCAAACCTCAGCATTGGGTTCACCGACGGCAAACCACTGATTTTAAGCTTTGGCCACTGATTTTCACCTATGTTTACAACGACGCTTTTTTCATTCAGCAGTAGACTGCGGGTTGAAGAGTTTGTTTATAGCCTTCATCGACTAAACTTCATTTAAATAAACAATATATTATACCTAGATATAATCTATATATTACTGTAAATCATGAGCAACTGGTACTGTGAAAAGAATTGTTCAAACATTATTAAAAACGTGTTTTCTTTGTTTTATCAGGCGCCATTTTGGGGTTACTGCTCGGCCTGTTGTTGTATCAGCGTTATGTTGGTAAGTAGACACTTGTACTTTATTCACAAGCCCATCTGTTTTCTCTGGAATAATACTTACGATTTCTGAGAAATTTTATTTTATTTATAGACTGACATTTGACCACGCATCTCACGCGTGTAAGTGATTATTGATAATGCGGCGTAGGTTGGATCATACCCGTCTAGAAACAGCCTATTCACTCTTGCCTTGAAAACGCCTAGGCTGTAAACTTGGTAAGATTTAGGTATCCCGGGCAAACGATCTTAACATGTTCTTAAGTATTTAAGTCAATTATTATTATTTATTTATATTATGTTATAAGTGTACAGGACGGTCAGGACGCTCACCTGATGGTAAGCGATACGCCTAACCATGACAGAGAAGCATTGAAGGAGACCAACAACTGATAGACAGTTATTATCCTACATGAAAGCCGCACTGCGTCCGACACTCGAGACAACAGATGTTAGGTCTTATATACCCAGTAATTTAACCAGCTACAGTGCCCTCATCCCGAATCACAAAGTGCAGAACATTCCTGTTTCACGGGACGATATCTGGCACTGCGGTGGTACCTACCTAGACGACCCAGTATCGAGTCTACCACCTAGTATTTGCTGATAAGCAATCAATAATAATGCTCTCCATCGCAGAACTTGAAATATGGCCCCGCTCGGAGGAGTACACCTGGGACCAGCCCCTCATCCAGTTCCGGCCGACCGACACCGGCAGCTGGCACCCGTGGTACAAACGGATCAACGACTTCCTAAAAGGTACCACCACCATCAGCCTATAATGTCACACTGTGCACATGCATTTCCGTGTAGCATAGCTATAGGAGATAAGGCCGAAATGCCCGTAATCCAGCAAGTAGGCCCAAAGTAGATTGGTGAGTGACCTTCTTGAAATTATAATCAGAAACGACAGCTTAACTTGCCCTTCAACGCACTGATTCGTGTTTCATTTCTGACAACTAAGTAATTCATCCTAAAACGTCCTTGATTAGGAAAAATCGCACAAAGCCTCTTTCACTAGAATCCCTAGAATCACGCAGGGATCAAAAACCAACACTGAGTTCACTAAAACCTCAGTACTTTCATCTTAAAATCGACCTACAACCAACAGCTAGAATAGACTGATAATCTTAAATAAAATTGGAGTGTCTGTATGTAATATATAAATAACATTTATTTCATGCACTTATATACTATATATATATACCAAAACAACAATTTTCAAAAATTTCTGTCTGACTGTTTGTTCCGGGTAATCTCTGAAAACGCTGCACCAATTTAGATGAGGCTTTTTTGCAGGTAGCAGACGTAATCAAAAACTTCTGTATAAGTACCTATATATTTAGAAGTCTTTGGACGTAATAAGGAAAAACATAGGATAATTTTATTTAAGAAAAAACCTTTTTTGATAAATAAGTAATTTTGTACCGCGCGGCGCGTTGACCATCACGTGAGCTGCGGGATACGTTTTAGTGCGAGAGAATATATTACAACGCAGGGAATAGCTTGTACTAAATTTTTATTCATTAGCTTCTCTCTTCAATCTATCACAGTCCACTGCTGGACATAGTTCTCCCCTATTTTGCGCTAGATATTCCGCTCCACCGTTTCCTCATCCAGCCGCCATCAGCGACCTTTCGCAAGTCGTCGGTCCCTCGGTCCGGGCGTCCTACGCTACGCTTGCCAAGACGCAGTCTCCACTCCAGAGATTGTCTGCTCCAACGGCCATCGGTTCTGCGACGTGACCAGCCCATTGCCATTTCTTGCTGATCAGGCGGGCTATGTTGGTAACTTTAGTTCTCTCAGTTCTCATTTTATTCATTAGCTTACGAGACAACAATCCCGGAGGATCCCCCACGCGCCCCCTGCTCGACACGCAACCGTCGTGATGACCCCATAAGGTCTAACAACTGCGAGATCGCCATGAGGGTGTGGGCTCCATGCACCGCAGACCAGTTCTACGGGTACAACCAGGGCAGGCCGTGTGTGTTTTTACGTCTTAACCATGTAAGTACTATCAACCTGGTGACGACCCATTTGGTGTAATGGTTGATACATCAGCTTCTACATCAAGAGTTCCGGGTTCATCCGGGCATTACAAAAATTAAGTGCATGAACATGCCTGCTTGTAATGGTCTGGGTGTTTTTATTATGTATGTGTTGACAAAAATGTATACAAGTATGTTTATCAGTTGTTTAGTTCCCACACTACAAGCTCCTTGCTTAATATGGGGCTAGATGGCCCTGTGTGTCAGTGGATATTTATTTATTATGTATTCCAGACTGTATATGAGTGTTTTCTGAAGGAAACCCCTTTTTTATGATATAAAATGAACGGGGCGGTCAGATCGCACAACTTGTACCGACCTTGACAGATGCTGTGATGGTGAAATTGATAAGAGTATCTGTGATTATTTTTCGTCAACACTGCACTGCTCCCGGCTCCCGAGACGAAATGTTGTCTCGGGTGTCGGGCGCAGTGTGGCATTGATGAAAGATAATAACTGTATGTAACATAAAAAATATAAATGTTTTTGCAGATACATTACTGGGTGCCGCATCCCTACAACGTCACCAGGTCCCTGCCTCTACCCCCGGAGATGCCGGAGAACATTAAACAGTTTATGGTAAGAATTCACATTTTAAATATTCCCCAGCCTATGACGTCCAACTCCAGAGCATAGGCCTTCTCCACACAGCATAAGATAAGATTGGATCGTTACCGGGCCAATGCTAAATAATAGGTGACAAGGACTAGTTTCGTAAGATCGTACATACACCCACTTTTCCGCATAAGGCTCACGTAGTGGGTTATGAACCAACCTCCCCAAAGCTAATAGGCTGCTGATGATGATGGCCCTCTCTCTCTTCAACCTATCGCAGTCCACTGCTGTCATTTTGCGCCAGATATCCCGGCCCTCCGTTTTTCTCACCCAGCCTCCAGCAGCGAATTATCGCAAGTCGTCAGTCCATCGAGCATCCTACGCTACGCTTGCCAGGACGCGGTCTCCACTCCAGAACTCGTCTGCACGAACGACCATCAGTGTTATAGAATCAAAGGTGTTCTATTAGAACCTAAATTGAATAATAATTACTGATTTTGTTATATAGAAAAGGTGAGAGTAGAGTGCTTCTGTTTAGACTTCTTGAAGGAAAAAAATCGATGATCCCACCAGATGGAGCGTCCTGCGCAGCACTTCGGCGACTACGTGTGGGTGTCCTGCGGCGGCGAGTACAACTCCGATCAGGAGAACATAGGGCCGATACAGTACATCCCGGCTGGGCCGCCAGGCTTCCCGCTCAGTCGACTCCACACAGCCGATAAGATACCGTACGCGAACCGCAACCTGCCCGACCAGATACCAGCGCCGCTTATCGCGGTCTACTTCGAGAATCCGAGGCGTGAGTACTCGTCAAATGTTTATGTTTTACGTTAAGATCTTTTTTGGGGCTCCTTGTCTATAATTATAAATAAATATCCTCAGATATTCACGCATAGGCATCCCCAAACTAAGCATAAACCTGTAATATTGGTAATAAACAACGTATAAACATACTTACATAATTTATTTGTGAAAACATAAATATTATTCGTAGAAACACCCAGACTAATACGACATGTTCATGCACACAAATTTTCGTACTGCTCAGGGATTGAACCCGGAACCCTTTGTGTACCGGAACACTTAGGCTGTATTGTCGAAGAGTTACCAGTTTGAGACGTGATTCACAATAAAATAAAACTGACATTGACATTATAATTAAATTGATAATCTAGTAGTATAGTAATAAATACACAGTAAAAGTATAGAATATAGTATTAAATAAATGGTAAATGCCCTCCTCTCTCCTAAGTTGCTGTGCCCGCCAGGGACCCTGGCGGTCCATAATGTACCTAATAAATTCTCAACGTATAAACATTGTGGAAAAGCAATAAACGATTGGTATCTGTAATTATTATTGTAATCTATAATTATTAGAGCGTCGGTGGCTCAATGGTGTGGACTGTCGCCCTCCTACCGGGAGGGCTGAGGTTCAAATCCTGCCACGTACCAATGTGTTTTCGAATTTTCGAAAAATATATGTACGTTTTCCGACGCTCTTACGGTGAAGGAAAACATCGTGAGGAAACCTTCATGCACGCCTGCGAAGAGATTCAAAGGTTGTGCGTGAAGTCGTCCAACCCGCACTGGGCCCGCGTGGACGACTAAGGCCTAACATCCTACACGGGTAGGCTCGTCCCCCTGGTGGGGACGTTTAATGAGCTGATGATGATGATCTGTAATTATTATTTCCAGGCGAAGTGCTGATCAACGTGGAATGCCGAGTATGGACTCGAGACATCTACTATGACAAATCAAGCCGGGTTGGTCGAGCTCGCTTCGAGCTATTCATAAATCATTAGAGATACCTGAATGCCGGTATCAAAATGTATATGATTCCATAGTATATATGAATTATTTTACGTATAACTGAATGTCTAAAGAACACTCTTTAAATTTGTATTTAGTGACTTCAAGTTTTAAGTGATTTGCTTTAGATTGCCTTTGGCATATTGGACACCAAAATAATTTCAGAATTGTTTCTCAAATCAATAACTGCTGAAGAACTGCCAATTAAAATTCAACCCATTTTGTATTGTTGATAAATAGTTAATAGAAGTTAGTGTATTTCATTTGACTTACTGTAATGATCTCATTAAATATTAGTTATTTATTACGTCGTTACATTTTTTTTTTAGATTTTGCCAAACAAATTAAACGGATACCTACTTAATATAAAGTCGTAATTGTGCGTGTATCTCTAATCGTGGCAAAAAGATTTATAATGTTTAATAATAATATTATGAAGATTAAGAGCTATGTTGAACCACTTGGTATCAATCGAAATTTAATATTTTTTTAAATTTTGTTTCGATCGCTTTTCGTCCTTTATTTTTTTAATAAGTTGCCATTTTAAAGTAAATGTAACATTAGTCAGCCAAAACGATTCACTAAATAACAAAATGCATACGCAATAAACGAGTTTGGAACCAAAACTCATATATCACTCGACCGCATACGAGTAGACTGTGTAGTCGTTGGTTACGACCTAACAGGCCTACTTACGGTCCAATTCAAACCATTTCTGAAAGAAAGAAAGAAAAGTGTTCATTCAGTTTAGGTCCTTAAAGAACACTTATGAATGTCAAATGAAGCTACCACTGGTTCGGGAGGTAGTTTTCCACTTAGAAGAAACCAGCAAGAAACTCAGTCAAAGTCAAAACATTTTATTTCAAATTAGGCTTACAAAAAGCACTTATGAACGTCAAAAAATATACAAAAATATAATAAAAAACAATTAAAATACTAAACTAAAAATATGAGTTATGATGCTTTGAAAAAAAGCGCTTCAGTGGTTTGGCCTGTTGAGAAAGAAGCACCCAAGAAAACTCAACAGTGTAGCCTTTTTTAAAAACAATTCCTTAATATATCATAAACACTGAAATAGCTGAGCAGTTTAAGACCACGGATTTTTATCACATAAATATTCGTAAATAGTGTAGTACCCTTTTTTAGAAAGCTGTTGTTTGATTCTAACTTTAAACATATGAAAGGGCAACTCTACAATATTTTGCGGTACCTTATTGAAAAACTTTATACATCTTCCTATAAAAGATTACCTATTTTATGTAGTCTCAAGTCCGGAACAGCAAGTTTGTTTTTATTCCTAGTATTAAAATTGTGTGAATCACAATTTTTCTTAAAAGTTTTATAGTATTTACGAACATAAATTAAACTTTCATAAATATATTGCGATGCTACAGTCATTATATTTATTTCTTTAAAAAGTTCCTTAGAGAGTCACGTGGTCTAAGGTTGTAGATAAAACGAATAGCTCTTTTTTGTAGCACAAATATTGTATTAATGTCGGCAGCCGAGCCCCACAACAGTAGACCATACGACATGACACTATGAAAATAACTAAAGTAAACCATCTTGCCGTTTCTATATCTGTCAAGAGCCTTATTTCTAACAGCATAAGCTGCCGAGCTAAGTCTACCAGCCAGGGATTCAATGTGAGGCCCCTATTGCTTTGAATCTAAAATTATGCCTAGAAAGGCAGTAGTTACTCTTTTCAAAAAATTTGTGTTTCAATAGCCTAATTGCACTAGGAGTTATGCAAACGAGATGTCGGTATTATTGTTGTAATAATTAGTCATAAATAATTAATAAGAAAATTATTAAGATTTTAAATGTATTTATTATCATTAATGCTGTACTGTTGTCACTGAATTTCAATGTCTTATAAGTACCTGTCAATTTATAATGTCTATAGATATAATTTACATTGTGACTTTTTTCTATATTTGTAAAGATGATCCCGTCACTGTGTCACATCAGTGGCGTGCACTCCACATATGCATATGCATATAAGCTGTGCGTACCCTGTGCATCCAAACAATCCAGAAAATCGCCAAAATATTAAATGATTGCCACTTATTTGCCCATTTTCCTCTATAGATTTGAAACCATATACGATCTGCTGTCATCAATAGCATACAATTTGTCAAAAATGCAAATTATTTGTTTTTGCGATTCGTGTCACTCACTTTGCATACCCTACTCATTATCTCTGTGCACGCCACTGTGTTACCAAGATGTACCAACCTACCAGTGCGTAGGTACCACATAATTAAAAAGTACAAAAGTATGATGTCCTGGGGTGTTACCGCCATCTCTTAAAACAGGATTACAATACAATTACTCCGTCTTTTTTGGTACAAAAATGCTGACGAATCATTAAAGTAATACTGTTTGAAGAGACGGCGGTAACCCCCCTTTAATAGTTTTTTCGGACTGGACTTTCAGGGAGTTACAGACTTTGTTTCACCGAGTCTTATGTACTTACTACTTAATATACTTATATACCGATTAATTGTATTTTATTTTGTTTCCATATTACATTATTCGGTAACTAAAATATATTACACCCTAAACACTTAAAAATAATAAAAAAATAAAACTAAAAAATATAATTAAAAGAAGTCCCTTTCGGCAAAGTTCCGAAAATACTGGCAGTTACCCTTTGGATTGCCAGACTGATTCTTTGTCCAAGGTAGCTGCCAGATCTTCGGTCACCTGTGACGTCGACTAACCTTTTGGAAATCTCTTTGAAAAATTAGTTTAGATTTATATATTTACTGTAAACCCTAGGGTGTATTATAATTGATTTGTTTAACTTTAATTTGTCATTAAAATAAATAATTATTTACGTAACTCCGAGTATGCTGGTACTGGTGTTGTCTTTAGAGGTACTATTAATAAGTTTAGATTTAAAAGGCCCATTTTTGTACCTGTTTATTTGAAATGTTCTATTTACTGTAAACCCTAGGGTTTAATATTGTTACTGTAATTTGTCATTAAAATAAATAATTATTTACGTAACTATGTTGGTACTGATGTTGTCTTTAGAGATATTATAAAGCTTATATCTTTAAAGGCTAAACTAAAATTTGAATGTTAAATTTGACACACTACTTTTTTATGTCATAATAAGTGAACGGATGGTATGTTCGCGTACGTGGTTAGTATACCCTGACCATGACAGATGCAGATGTTTGCCCATATCGTCCTCTAAATAAAATAAAAAGTGATATTTAAAACTTTAATTGTACCTTAAAGGCATTTGATTGTTGTCATTTTCCGTACATGGAAATTACTGACACAAAAAAAAACTTTTGTTACTAACTCGTTTAACGTTTAATTTTTATTTAATATTGAACTGAACTCTTAAAAGTTTAACACGAGTACCTATCTGGCGAAATTGAAATATTTTATAATGTATGAACTCGGATTACTTTTATATGGATATGAACTGAATTTAAGGCAACTTATAATTTATGTAGGTACTAAAATCAAAATTAGTTTTATTTACTATTGTTATTTTGTAAATATGAAAAATCATAATAAAGATACAATATTAATTATAAGTCTAGATTACCTTTCTTGTCGTCAAAAGTGTTTGCGAGATTTTATTAAATAAATTTTAAAAAAAACCTGTCACTATTCATTAACAACGTTACCACGAACGAAATAAACGTATTTTTTTTTGCTGTCAACTAGGATGTTGATTGAAATTAAATATGTACCTAAAACGCGTTATGAGTTCCCATAATTTATCCTATATTTTTGGAATCGCATTAGTAGTAAAAGTGCTTCGGATTTTGATAAATAAATAAATATCCACTGACATTCACACAGCGCCATCTAGCACCGAATTAAGCATTAGCTTGTAATATGGACACTGAAAAACGTATAAACATAATTATATACTTAGGTTGTAAATATATACATATTGTTACATAGAAAACACCAGACCAATATAAACATACATGTTTATGCACAAAAATATTTGTACCGCCCAGGGATCAAACCCGGAGCCCTTGGTGTAATTGCCGACGTCTCAACCATTTGGTGTCTTCAGATGTGTCTTCAAATAATCTAACATAAGAAGGTATAGAAAATTTGTTGAGAGAGTAAACTGAAGTAGTGAGAGAAAAAGAGAGAGTTCCCTCCGTCATTATTGCACGCGTGTGCCTGGCCGCTTTTCTCCACAAAATTCGAGGTTAACTAGCCCTTCTATCTGCGGCCAACAGCAGTATACACTTTTGACGACCTATTTGATGTTCCGGTTGAAACGTCGACTGCAATACCAAGGGTTCGATCCCCGGGCAGTACAAACATTTGTGAGCATGAACATGTCTGTTTGTAATGGCCTGAGAGTTTTCTGTGTATAATATGTATTTACAAAAAATATATGAGTAGTATGTTTATCCGTTGTTTAGTACCCATAACAGGCTTCACGCTTAACTTGGGGCTAGATGGCGTTGTGTGAAAGTCAGTGGATATTTATATTACTTTATTTATCACTTTGAGTCTCGTACTAAGTAGAATATGGGCCTTGAGTACCTATAAAGTTTTTCGAACTTATAAAAAGTAAAAATAATCTACCTAAATTAACTTTGAGACTAACACAAAATATAATAATAGAACATTCGTATATTTTTTGCTAGGAATGAATCTAATTCCAAAATGTTAATAAAGCAACTAATCAAGCAATCAAAAATTAGGTTAGAAAAATAAATCCATACATAGTTTTTGATTTACTTGGCACCGACTTAAAAATCATGAAAGAATTAAGTAACCTTTTCTATTTACCTATATAGTTAAATTTTTTTTTTGCTTTTATAGTTTGAATTCGATATTTTTTTTGTTAAAAAATATATGTCATAAACGGTGAACCATTATTTTCTTATAATAAAGCTGTTGTAGGTGCCTCAGTAAAATAAATCAAATTATTTATTCAGTTAAAAATCAAAATTATTTTTTTACTATAATAAAGTCAGTTTAAAGAAAGAAGTCCCGCGATTTATGGAACTAAATTTGACAGATCGGATATTGTCGTTTGCCAAATCTAAGAATTTGTTTTATTGTCAATTTCGGTGAGTTTTTAGGTGCATCAAAGCGTTATATGGATTGTGCTTGATACCAAAAGTTGTCAAAATTTCGGTTCAAGACATTTTATTGAAGGCGAAAGTGTTCTTGTAAGCGGAATAAAATATCAAGGTGATTTAATAACATCCATCCATTTTTACAAGAGACTCGCCGCGATTGATAATAATTTAGGTGCTTTTTAGGGTTTCCATATAAATGTTTTTTGCCGATTTGATTGGATTTTTACTTTTGAACTCTAATTTATTATAAGATACGACATTTTACAACAATTAGGACGTAATCTAAATTAGCTATCTTTATTTAAATAAAATACAATTCTTTTCGTAATTTAATGGCAAAAGGGCAGGAAATAATATACAAGCAACACACAGAAAGTAAGAAAGCGGCATCTGATAAAAATCATCTTTAACGCGTTCCATTGAGAGAATGCAATCTCGTTCTCGCAAGATCTCAGTCTTTTTAGCGAGATTGATCTCGGACGAAAAAAAGGGAGATTTCACATAAAAACGTCTTATTTGAAGACATTTTGTGCTTCTAAGGAGCTACTTTCAAAATAAGTAGTGATAAATGAATGACTTGTGATTTAAACTGAACAAATCTTTCATTTCATTGGTATAAGTTGTTAATTAATCTGTTATATCTAATTGATATGAATGGATGAAGATCAGCTATTGCGAGAGTAACCTAAAATATTTAAAAACAATATTCATTCATACACCACCATAACAGAAACACAATGGGTTAATGTATGAAAAGTAGGTAACATTTTATTCTCTAACCTATGAACCGCAGTGATTCCAGACACAAAGAAAAATTTAAAGTGTCTGTTGAATATATGCAACTGCGCCGGCTAAAGAGTAAATACAAAAAGACAACAATATATCTAAAATGTATTTGTTTCCTTATTGTATACAATATCAAACTTATTTGATTTAAATATTAAAGATATTTTTTTACAGTTATCCTGAATTTAAAGTAGGTGAATATTTTTCATAGTACTGGTATCATTCCGTCTGGTGACAGTGGCGCAACGTTTGCGGAACTTCTTTCGTGAAATAGACTTTATGGTTGGGACTTGGTGATATGGTCTGAATATGCTTAAAATGTCAACATAATTATTTAGTTGGATTTGAAATTTATTATTATTTAATAATTTAAAATAAGGTTGTCAAATACTATCACTTTTACTTACAATAACCTACAAAGTAGTAGTAATATATTCTTAAAGGCTGTAGAAACACTTTTGTTATGCTGAAACTCATTTTTATTTATCACCATTCATATCTAGTTTTCATTTGCAACGAAACCAAACTACTTGTATTTAACATACATGATTATTTTACTGTATTATATATTTTTTACTGTCGTTAAGCTTTAGTAGATTTATATTGTTTATTACGGGCAACACCGCTCAGCTGTCGAATGGAGTGACGTTTCCTAATTATTCTGTAGACATTTTCTTTTCTTGCACCGGAATTAACGAATCACTTATTTGCTATATAATTGTGATATTGATCAAATATATTTGTTTTTTGTGTGTGTCAACAGTTTTAAAATCTGTTAAAAATGTTTGTTCCAAGATTTTATTTGTTCCTGGCGGCACTATGTAGTTGTTCGTTGCTCGGTAAGTTGGAAATTTAAAGAAATACTATGTCGCAATTGGGTTCTTTGTTGGTTTTATCGCGTTGCGTCGAGGGGGACTTGTGAATCTAAATTTGTTCGTTCTAAACGGTGTTTAGTGTATGATTACGATCTGATAGTCGTTTGAATGCAAGATGGTTACTACCTACTTATTTGTTAACGTTTTACCCGCATCTCAGGTTTGGGTGATGTCGTCAAGCCGCAGGCTCCGGAGTTGTTGGACATCACATCGGTCCCGAAGACGGTTACTGATGAAATACTAGAGTCGCCTACGTCTACTGAGCCAGTGACAACAGATGAAACGACGCCACCGTCTACGACCACTACCACACCGAAAACGACGTCAACTACCAGTACGACACCTAAAACTACGTCAACTACCAGTACGACACCTAAAACTACGTCAACTACCAGCACGACAACGACAACTACCACGACACCTCCGCGCCGCCGACGCCCGCCCCCAAGCCCAAGCCGGTGCCAGCACCAGAACAAGGCATCTGGAACTACACAGATGCTTCCAATGTCACTGTATTGTGGCGCAATTCGCGGCGCAGATCACAGTCACGTACACCAAAAGTGTCCTGAACAGTGAGTAAATTTTTGTTTTCTTATCCAAAGGGAATAGGGTGTAAAATGCTGGTGAATGTTAAGGTATTTTTACTGAATGTTATTATGAAAATTACTATAGTATTCTATTGTTTGTTGTAAGCTTTGTCTTCAATAGGTTTCCAATGACATAGGTACAATTTTATTGCCAATGATTAATCGTTTACTGTTTTCAAAAGATACTATCAATGCACTTGTGGTCAATGAATAGATTTTTTAAGATTGAAACATATTAATTGACTCATTAAGAAACAAAATGATTCTGGGTGTTTGCTGTGGTATGTGAATATAGAAGTAGTAATTCTGTCTGATATTAGCTAAGATATATCCAACTGGATGGATATACAAAGCGTTATTATTATATTTGCATTTATAAATGTAAAGAACACAGAGTTGTATTAAAGGGTTTGCATGTTGTAATATCTTTAGAATTAAACACTTCAAATAATTAATAAAGGATTTAATTATGCTTAGCAAGTGTACAGAAAACTGGGTTCACAAGAAGGAAGAGACCACAGATAAAAATTACATCTATAGTTTTGGATGCGTTCTCACACATGTCAAACCTTGTCTTATGTGTTATTATGTGCACAAAAAAACATTTTGTGTAATGATGATAGTTTTTCTGAAGTTTTTCTGTCAACACCTCAATATCAGTTGTATGGTCTCTCATACCCGTAATTTACAACCCTATAACAATTTCCAGCTAGTGAAATTACCGGGTATAAAAGACCTAACATCTGTTGTTTTGGGTGTCAGGCNTGTGTGAATGTCAGTGGATATTTATATTTATTTATTTATCACTTTGAGTCTCGTACTAGAATATGGGCCTTGAGTATAAAGTTTTTCGAACTTATAAAAAGTAAAAATAATCTACCTAGATTAACTTTGACATTAACACAAAATACTTATAATAATAGAACATAAGCATATTTTTTGCTAGGAATGAATCTAATTCCAATGTTAATAAATCAACTAATCACGCAATCAAAAATTAGGTTAGAAAAATAAATCCATACATAGTTTTTGATTTACTTGGCACCGACTTAAAAATCATGAAAGAATTAAGTAACCTTTTCTATTTACCTATATAGTTAATTTTTTTTTTCTTTTTTAGTTTGAATTCGTGTTTTTTTTGTAAAAAAATATATGTCATAAACGGTGAACCATTATTTACTTAAAATAAAGCTGTTGTAGGTGCCTCAGTAATAAATCAATATTATTTATTCAATTAAAAATGGCCAAGTGTGAGTTAGACTCGCCTGTGGAGGACGGGCGAGTCCAACTCACACTTGGCCATTTTTTACTTTAATAAAGTCTGTTTAACGCTATAGGTTTTAACGAAAGAAGTCCCCGCGCGACTTTGTGAACTAAATTGACAGATCGGCCTTATTGTCGTTTGTCAAATTGAAAGAATTTGTTTATTGTCAATTCGGTGAGTTTTTAGGTGCAATCAAAGCGTTATATGGATTGTGCATGATACCAAAAGTTGTCAAAATTTCGGTTCAAGACATTTTATTGAAGGCGAAAGCGTTCTTGTAAGCGGAATAAAAATTCAAGGTGATTTAATCCATCCATTTTTACAAGAGACTCGCCGCGATTGATAATAGAATAGGGACGTTCAAGTTTACGTAACGCAATTTTTGAAGATTTTGACCCCCCTCCCCCACTGTAACGCTCCGTAACGTTTTTCTGTACCCCCCACCCTCTCTAAAGGTTACGTAACACTCAAGTCATCATTTTTACCCTGAAGTCGCAAAAGTTGTTATAGTTTTTATCCTTCGTATAGTTTTAATTGCCTTATAATAAAACAAGAGATTTTTTATTCGCAAACACCTGCGTATTTTGTTTTTTTTTTATAAATTTTTGGCTTACAAAACACAATTTTTTTCTCCTTCATTCCTCCTAAGTATTTTAGCTTTTTTACTAATAAATTCTTCAAATAAAAAACATATTTATTTTAACCTTTTATTTATTAATTATTTTAACAATCGAGAGATTCCCCGTAAAACGTAAACGAAAAGGGTTGCAATTTGGGAGTTTTATTTCCCTATTTTTTTATATAAAAAAAGAATAATGTTACGTAACGTGTTGTAAGAAGGACCCCTCCGCCCGTGTAACGCATCGTAACGTTTTACGAGAAGCCCCCGCCCCCCCAAATTGCGTTACGTAATACTTGAACGCTCCATAGGTGCTTTTTAGGGTTTCCATATAAATGTTTTTTTGCCGATTTGATTGGATTTTTACTTTTGAACTCTAATTTATTATAAGATACGACATTTGACAACAATTAGGACGTAATCTAAATTAGCTATCTTTAATTAAATAAAATACAATTCTTTTCGTAATTTCGTAATTTAAAGGGCCGGAAATAATATACAAGCAACAAAAAGAAAGTAAGAAAGCGGCATCTGATAAAAATCATGTTTAACGCGTTCCATTGAGAGAATATAGCGAGATTGATCTCGGACGAAAAAAAGGGAGATTTCACATAAAAACGTCTTATTTGAAGACATTTTGTGCTTCTTAAGGAGCTTCTTTCAAAATAAGTAGTGATAAATGAATGGCTTGTGATTTAAACTGAACAAATCTTTCTTTTCATTGGTATAAGTTTTTAATTAATCTGTAATATCTAATTGATATGAATGGATGGAGATCAGCTATTGCGAGAGTAACCAAAAATATTTAAAAACAATATTCAATCATACACCACCATAACAGAAACACAATGGGTTAATGTATGAAAAGTAGGTAACATTTTAATCTCTAACCTATGAACCGCAGTGATTCCAGACACAAAGGAAAAATTTAAAGTGTCTGTTGAATATATGCAAAAACGCCGGTTAAAGAGTAAATACAAAAAGACAACAATATATCTAAATGTATTGTTTCTTATTGTATACAATCAAACTTATTTGATTTAAATATTAAAGATATTTTTTACAGTTATCCTGAATTTAAAGTATGTGAATATTTTTCATAGTACTGGTATCATTCCGTCTGGCGACAGTGGCGCAACGTTTGCGGGACTTCTTTCGTGAAACAAACTTTATGGCTGGGACTTGGGACTGAATATGGGTCATAGCTGGTCATAAGGTTGGGATGATACGCTTTGAAATGTCAACATAATTATTTAGTTGGATTTGAAATTTATTACTATTTACTAATCTAAAATAATGTTGTCAAATACTATCACTTTTACTTACAATAACCTACAAAGTAGTAGTAATATATTCTTAAAGGTTTTAGAAACACTTTTCCAATAAAGTCCTTTACCCTATGCTGAAACTCATTTTTATTTATCACCATTAATATCTAGTTTTCATTTGCAACAAACCAAACCACTTGTATTTAACGCATACACATGATTATTTTACTGTATTATATATTTTTTACTGTCGTTAAGCTTTAGTAGATTTATATTGTTTATTACGGGCAACACCGCTCAGCTGTCGACTGCAGTGACGTTTCCTAATTATTCTGTAGACATTTTCTTTTCTTGCACCGGAATTAACGAATCACTTATTTGCTATATAATTGTGATATTGATCAAATATATTTGTTTTTTGTGTGTGTCAACAGTTTTAAAATCTGTTAAAAATGTTTGTTCCAAGATTTTATTTGTTCCTGGCGGCACTATGTAGTTGTTCGTTGCTCGGTAAGTTGGAAATTTAAAGAAATACTATGTCGCAATTGGGTTCTTTGTTGGTTTTATCGCGTTGCGTCGAGGGGGACTTGTGAATCTAAATTTGTTCGTTCTAAACGGTGTTTAGTGTATGATTACGATCTGATAGTCGTTTGAATGCAAGATGGTTACTACCTACTTATTTGTTAACGTTTTACCCGCATCTCAGGTTTGGGTGATGTCGTCAAGCCGCAGGCTCCGGAGTTGTTGGACATCACATCGGTCCCGAAGACGGTTACTGATGAAATACTAGAGTCGCCTACGTCTACTGAGCCAGTGACAACAGATGAAACGACGCCACCGTCTACGACCACTACCACACCGAAAACGACGTCAACTACCAGTACGACACCTAAAACTACGTCAACTACCAGTACGACACCTAAAACTACGTCAACTACCAGCACGACAACGACAACTACCACGACGCCACCTCCGCCGCCGCCGACGCCCGCCCCCAAGCCCAAGCCGGTGCCAGCACCAGAACAAGGCATCTGGAACTACACAGATGCTTCCAATGTCACGTGTATTGTGGCGCAATTCGCGGCGCAGATCACAGTCACGTACACCAAAAGTGTCCTGAACAGTGAGTAAATTTTTGTTTTCTTATCCAAAGGTATAGGGTGTAAAATGCTGGTGAATGTTAAGGTATTTTTACTGAATGTTATTATGAAAATTACTATATAATATCTATTGTTTGTTGTAAGCTTTGTCTTCAATAGGTTTCCAATGACATAGGTACAATTTTATTGCCAATGATTAATCGTTTACTGTTTTCAAAAGATACTATCAATGCACTTGTGGTCAATGAATAGATTCTTTAAGATTGAAACATATTAATTGACTCATTAAGAAACAAAATGATTCTGGGTGTTTGCTGTGGTATGTGAATATAGAAGTAGTAATTCTGTCTGATATTAAAGCTAAGAATATATCCCAACTGGATGGATATACAAAGCGTTATTATTATATTGCATTTATAAATGTAAAGAACACAGAGTTGTATTAAAGGGTTTGCATGTTGTAATATCTTTAGAATTAAACACTTCAAATAATTAATAAAGGATTTAATTATGCTTAGCAAGTGTACAGAAAAACTGGGGTTCACAAGAAGGAAGAGACCACAGATAAAAATTACATCTATAGTTTTGGATGCGTTCTCACACATGTCAAACCTTGTCTTATGTGTTATTATGTGCACAAAAAAAACATTTTGTGTAATGATGATAGTTTTTCTGTCAACACCTCAATATCAGTTGTATGGTCTCTCATACCCCGTAATTTTACAACCCTATAACAATTTCTAGCTAGTGAAATTACCGGGTATAAAAGACCTAACATCTGTTGTTTTGGGTGTCACGCACAGTGCACCATTGATGGAGAATAATAACTGTTTACTAGTTGTTGGTCTCCTACAGTGCCACTCTGTCATGGTTAAGTATGTCACTTACCATCAGGTGAACGTCCTGAGTGTCCGGTTCACTTTGTAACTTTGTAGCCATGGTTTTCTTTTGTGTTACATAAGTGCATAGCACTGGATTCTGGGATGATATCTGGTATTGTGGTGGATTTATCTAGAATCGGTATCTATCCAAACATATAAATACAATTAAAATATAGCATATAAATATAGCAAGATATTTAAAATGTAGTACTGGTGTCTAAGTACTACATTTTAAATATCTTTGTCCAGTACGTCCTAAAGGATGTAATGCAATTATTATGTGTGTGTGCACTCCATATATGCAAATAAGCATTGTATTCCCTGTGCTCTCTGACAAACCTGAAAATCTCTATCTTTTAAACAATATACAATCAGCAGTCAACAACAGTACACATTTTTTGAGAATAGGAATTCCAATTATGGTTTTTGCGACTCATTATTCACATTTACCCTGTTCATAATCTTTGTGCACGCCACTGTTTGTAATTGTATTAAATTGTTATACAAATATCAAACATAATTACAGTATCTACATATTTGGATTGCAATGGTTCAGTGACCTTATAATTAAGTGTGACATTTGGGTTTTGAAATAATTATTTATAGTATTGAGCGTCGGTGGCTCAGTGGTGTGGACTGTCGCCTTCCTACCGGGAGGGCTGAGGTTCAAATCTCGACACGTACCAATGTATTTTCGAATTTTCGAAAAATATATATACGTTATCCGACGCTATTACGGTGAAGGAAAACATCGTGAGGAAACCTTCATGCAGGCGTGCGAAGAGATTCGAAGGTTGTGTGTGAAGTCGTCCAATCCGCACTGGGCCCGCGTGGACGACTAAGGCCTAATCACCCTATACGGGTAGGCTCGTGCCCCTCGGTGGGGACGTTTAATGAGCTGATGATGATGATGATGAGTATTGAGCTATAAATATGTGTTGAAATACTTTTTTTTACTGAATTACTCATGCTCTTGCACAATGGGAGTTTGTTTGTAGAATGAAGTTGTATTAAAGAGAGTATAACTTTCTTTGGCTTTATGGCTTCTTTAGTTGTAACATCTAATATGTATTAGTATTAAATGGTCACAACCCTATAGTACTCCCTGAGTACTGTTGTACAGTTGATGACCCATATGGTGTAATGGTCGAGACGTCGGCTCTTCCACCAAGGGTTCCAGGTTCGCTCTCCGGGTACTACAAACATTTGTGTGCATGAACATGTCTGTTTGTTTTAAAAAAAATGTATATGTTTATTGGCTGTTTAGTATCCATATATAGGCTTATTTTGGGACTAGATGATACTGTGTAAATGTCAGTGGATATTTCTTTATATTTAACCCTCAACCTAGTTTTACTCACACTAGCTTTTTAGTTTTATATGTATAGTCTGTGTAGCCCAGGTGATGGGGTTGTAAACAACTATTTATGTAACAAATACAGTGTACAGTGCCCAATCACGACACATTTACACAACAGTGTCTACCGCAACGATGCGCACGCGCAGACCGCCCCCTGAACTGATACGGGTGCCATTGTGCGGTACCGCATACAGTGCGTACGCCCTATTTGTGCCGTTATTGTAAAACAGTCATCAATGAAAAAGTGGTTAAGTGTAAAATGCTTTTTTTTTTGCTGTTTGTTTCTATAGTCATACCGATAAATGTTCTTGGTATTCTGTGATCCTGGCGGAAGGGTAGGGTGGGCATTGTATCAATACTAAAATTCTGGTGCTGTAAGAGTTGACTGGATTTTTCGGATTCACTTTTCGCTTTTTGCCGCGTACGTCTTACACAGCTTCACCGGACAAGATGTCCATATTCAAAAAGGTTCCACAATTTATTTTTTAATCATGACACAAAATCAGAATGATTGCTCAATTTAAGCAACGACACTTAATATTTTACTAGGTTTTTTTTATTTTTGTTGTAACTGAGAACTCGTATTTTTCAGTTGCGGCTCTTTAGCTTGAGAACGCAGTTATGTGTTGGTAAGGCTATTATAAAGTTGAAGAACCTTAATTGTAGAAGTGCATTAGCTATTAATTGTTGGCCGTACTATGTAGCTACATTGTTCAAGTTATAAGGGCATGTTTAATTAACAATTGAATATTAATATACAATATCTCATTAACGTAAATACTTAGTTGCAAGTTCATTATTGTTAATAAAGTGAACGCCCATCTCATAAATAAATGCATTACCTAATTGCATTCATTCAAAGGGTTATTTTCCCTATTATGAGATAATTATATTTGTCATTCACCTTTGTTCGTATGGCCTTTCTAAGGTCGCCGATGCCCTTTACAGCTTCTCTGAACAAGTGGTTGTCTGCTTTAGAAATTCTAATCGCGTAGGGCCGTCCCAGAAGGGGGCTTGATCATGAGGCGAAAACTGAGGAAATTTCTAGTAGGTAAAACGTTGGGGAAAAGACTAGTCTTAAAAGCGGCTTTTTTCGTGTATTTTTGACTGTAACGTGCGAATCGTTTAGATTTTTTGATACCGTAATAATAATAAATATCCTCAGATACTCACAACACATATGGGTAACTAAACAGCTGATAAACATACTTAAATACATTTTTGTAAATACATATATATCATACATAGAAACACCCAGACCATTACCGACATATTAATGCACACAAATGTTTGTTATGTCCGGGAATTCAATCCTGAACCCTTGATGTAGTAGCCGACGTCTCGACCATTACACCACATGGGTCGTCAATTTTGAAAACAGACTTTTTGAGACCAAGTATTTTTGCGTGCTAAGCCATTGCATTTTGCTAGAAGTTTTCTGCCAGTTTTGGCCTCATCACTAATCCCTCATTGCTACCAATGTTAGAGTTTCAGTCGCTGTGGTTCAGATTTTCTATCGTATTTATTGAAGTCCGAGTGGCTTAGAACAAAATGGTCCCAACAGCGTTCATATTTAAGTACTTATTAACATTGCAATATTTATAAGTCGGAAAGCCGTGACGCAGTCTGCAGTTGTTTGTTATCTTGTACGATTACGTGACCGATAAATGGAACGTGTCCGAGTTATTGCGATTGCTTATGAAATAGAAATTAATGCGAATCGTTTACTTACAATTGATAGTACCGATGCGAACGTCCGTTGTCTCTGAGCGTTGACGTTAAGATCTCAGCTTCATGTCAAGGTCGGATAAATAATAAATATCCACTGTCATTCACACAGCGCCATCTAGCCCTAAGTTATACGTACTTATTATACATAATTTTATGCACACAAATGTTAACACTGCCCGGGGATCGAACCCGGAACCCTTGGTATTGCAAGCGACGTCTCGACCATAACACCAAATGGGTCGTCAATAAATGGAAAGAAAACCGAAAGAAGTTACATATACCGGGTAGAAGACTGCTGTGTGTGTGCAGTGCGGCGGACGGTAAATGAGATGTTGGTCTCCTTCAATGCCGCTGTGTCTTTTGCATGCATTTTTTTTCATTCCTGAGCCGTCTTTACGCTCAGAATACAGAAAATATTTATTCTGTATTCAGTTTTCTCTATATTCTGAGCTTTTACGGTATCACAGAAAGCATTTGGTGAAACTGGTAATACACGGTACCCACGCTATCGCAATTTATGTAAACAGAACGCCTCGAATTCAATACTAATACGTTTAGGTTTGTTTTTTTATTTTATATCGCGCCATATTTACCGAGCATATCGTTATCGTATCTGACCGGCGCAAACGCAAGTGGTCGAAGCAAATGTGACTTTAAGCTGTTCCTGATAAGTGTGATTCAGGCTTGTTTGATGAGTCATGCGATGTAACCGCGAAATCGCATAGCACATTTCCTTTGTCATTTGTCAGTGAAAACTTCTTTGTGTAGAGGTATTTACCTAGTGGAATACTTATGTATTGGAAACGGCGCGAACACTAGCTTAGAATATTTATATTGGTTGAAAACTACAATAACTGCTAGAAAGTTAAACGGGGAAAATATTAGAATATACATCGTTTGTGGGACGTTCGTCACGTTCGTCCTTGCGACTCGAGCGGGAAAAAAAAATTAAAAAAGGTTTTTTTTTCTTAAATTTTAAAGCAATGGAATTATAATTATGCGGCCAGTCATTGAAATTTAACGATAAGTGTTAGAATAATAGCTACACTGAACTAGAGCTAGAGACCGTTGAATCAACAGAAGTATTTAATTGTTTATTCTTTGTTCGTTTATTTGGTGCTTTGTTAAATAGTTCTATATACAAAATTTGGGTGTTCTATCATAGAATTTTTTAAAACAAAATTTCACTAGTATTACATTTTTGAAATACAGGTCTCTACAAATAATGCAAAGTATTGTATGACATTGCAAAATTTCACGTGCGTTAATCTTTTAAAATAACACGGGTATATACAAAATAATGCAAAATACTGTATGAGTGGAAGCCCCCTAACTTAAATAGGCTTTGAACTGATGTAACGTTACCCTAAATCCTGATGAAAAGGACCGCTCCAATGTCACCACACCGGTGTTGACCAAGGGTTCATTAACCCTAAGAGATGTCATTTTTATGGACATCGTTTGTTGTAACACACTTATGAATAATATTAGAGCAGATATTTGTTTTCATGCTTTAGACATAACGGTTATGATAGCTAAGAAAGGTTACCGTGGCAAAACAAGACGTTTCGTAAGGGTTAAAGATATCACTATGCCTTCCGACTTTATTATTTACTAGCTGTTCCACGCAGTATTACTCGCGTTATAATATATTCTCCCGCAATTAAATATAACCTTAAATCGTTTCTTTAAGTTGCGCGAAGAATCTCAATATTTTTTCGAAATGTTTATATTACCCATGAAATTCAAAGATTCTTTACCGTTACCAACGCTGCCAACTTTTTTCAAAACTGGCCAGTTTCGGAGTCTATTCAATATTATATACTATATGGATAAACGTAGGTACATATAATTTCTAAAATTCGAAAAGACATTCGTACGTGCCGGGATTTGAACCTGCACCTGCACAATGAGCCGCTGACGAGCACTCAGTGTGAAAAATTGGATTCGGTGTCTTATTTCCTATCTTATTATTGAAGAGTTTACAAAGTTTACTTGAAGTAAGGTTTTATTTATAAGATTCTCAGTTCGATGACCTTCCCAATATTTTTTGTGTCGTGGATAAACCGTAAACAGTTTACTTTTGAATCTTTGTCGTCTCGTATAATTGAGACTTATCTGTCATGTACCTGCACCTCGGCCTACACTGAATGTTTCAAAACTTTTTTACAAAAAACAATATTTGTCATGTTTTGGTTTCCTTGCTTAATATTCACACCGGTCATTATGTTGGTGTTTGTTTGGGTGTTTTCTTTATATAATAGGTATTTTTAAAAAGGGATTTGTTTGCGCCATGTTACAGGTATATGAGGATGATCACAATGTTTCGAACAACAATTTAAAACTAAATAATAAAATTAGGTATGTAGATGTTAATATATAGTTTTGTATTTAGGAAGAAGTAGTAGTTGACATATCAAAAGAAAGGAACAAAAACAATCAAAATTAAAGAAGAAAAAAGTAAAGCAAATTCAAATGTAAAAGAAGGTCGAAAGGCTTTAATATAGGATATTTATGTATATTTCATTATTTAATCACGATTTCTTATAGAACAGAACAAATCTTATCGTTCTTTATAAGTATAAGAAACATTCACAACTTTTCTCGTAACATATAAGTCATATCATATAACATAATAGAATACGCATTAAAGTAAAAACGTTACTGCTATTTCGTGGGCCGTGGAATAGTTTCCGGTTAATATCAATGGCTGGATGCTTATCGCTTCGTGTGTTTATTTATATGCAACCAGACAGACCGATCAACTGTTGACGATATCAACTTTTATAATGTTATATTGTATATTATGGGAAGTATTTTTTTCGGTTGTTGTAAATATTGAGCGTCGGTGGCTCAGTGGTGTGGACTGTCGCCTTCCTACCGGGAGTTCTGAGGTTCAAATCCCGACACGTACCAATGTATTTTCGAAAAATATATGTACGTTATCCGACGCTCTTACGGTGAAGGAAAACATCGTGAGGAAACCTTCATGCAGGCGTGCGAAGAGATTCGAAGGTTGTGTGTGAAGTCGTCCAATCCGCACTGGGCCAGCGTGGACGACTACGGGTAGGCTCGTGCCCCTCGGTGGGACGTTTAATGAGCTGATGATGATGATGATGTAAATATTGCGTTGGTGTAACGGTCTTAAATTTTTTGAAGTTCACTGACTAAAGGGTTATGCGCACGTTTATCATTGATGTTGAAAGTAACAAAAAGCAATTACTATTTGCTTTATATATCGTCAAAACTGCCCTGAATACGTCATGAGCAAAAATGTTTCATTGGTTTTCGACTATATAACAGTTTTTTTCGTTTTTTTATGTTACGACGTTAACTAGTGCATTTTGTTAATCACGGAACGAAACCTTGCACTGCGGTTGTATCTAGACTCAGCACCAAGTCGATAACCTAGTTAAAGCCGTGTTAGTCAGTGGTAGTGGAATCCAGCATGTCCAATATGTATTTTCTAATTATGTACAACTCGTTTCTCTTCTTACGAACATTCGTCATAGCTTTGTATGTGCATAGGTTTATGCTGTGAAAAACATGGTTTTATATTTATGGCTTTAGTATCTTTCAGATAAAGCCTGTCAGGTATAAAAACAGTGTATATCTCGAAAGGTTTGCATCTAAAAATAATCGATACAAGTTTTCATTTGTTTTTGTTCCTTTTTTGTGTTTTCATGTTACGCTCGTATTGGCGGATGCAACAGATTTAAGCATATACGTTTAGGAATTTACCTGAAACTCTAAAAAGAAACAAATTAATGTCCAGCACTGTTGCCGCTCGATAGTCGACTATTGATAGTCTATCGATAGTCCATCGATAGTTGGACAAAAGCAATAGTATCGATACTATCGATAGGGCTATCGATAGTATCTAGTAGTAGTAATTTTCGAGGTCAACTATCGATAATTCGGCAACACTGATGTCCAGTATAGGTAAACACAATGTAATAGTACAGAAAATTACTATCTAAATTAATTCAATGCGTCGAGTTAAAAAATGCGATGTTTATCACTGATTTTATGTGAGACGTTTAATCCAGGCCAAGCCCAAGATGGTGCTCTCACATAGTGTTACCAGGTGAAAAAATCAAATACCGGAGACAAGTACAGAGATTTTTTTATAGTACGAAAATAATCTCCCAGAACTTGATCTTTCTGGTGATCTTTAAATTAAAGAGATCTTTCTGATCCTGACATATCACGAGGATTGCAAAATACGGCGGCAATCCTGAGCAAAAGTCGAAAAATCCTGAGATTCAGTAAAGCCACTCCCATTAAACATACTTATATATTTTTTTGTAAGTACATATTAACCATAGACAATACAAACAGTTGTGGTTCCCCCCGGCAGTACCCAAAGTAGTATTCCCCGGGCAATATAAATACAAAAGTTTGTACTGCCCGGGGATCGAACCCGGAACCCATGGTATAATAGCCGACTTCTCAACCATTACAAAATGGGTCGTTTTTTATTATTACTCGTTATTTATTGTGTGCTACGGTAGGGTATCTCATTTACAGTCTAGCTGTCGAGTTTGATCGTTGACTGGTCAAGGTCGAAAGATCTAGAATGAATGCGCTGCGAATGAGGTTTTTGTGCACGTGAACCGACCGATGACGCTCGGCGCAAGGTCGACGAGCGCAGATGCATAGGGACGGCGGTCTATAAACCACTTGAATGGCAATTGACGAATGGGGGACCTCTGTGGTACGGCATTTGTTGATAATAATAACTATTACTAGCAATCGCAATTGGCATACATTTCGGAGATACGATATTCAAACACAAATTACACGCCGTTGTTTATGTAATGTTTGCAACAATGTAAGATTATGTGAAAAATAACTGGTTTGTGTTTATCTCCACGATGATTGCTGGCCACAGCCGAACAAATTGATAAGGGAACAATGTAAATTAAATTGATTAATATATATCCACTGACATTTACACAGCGCCATCTAGCCCCAAGCTAAACATGAAACCTGTAGGATGGGTACTAAACAACGGATAAACATACTTATATTGTTGTAAATACATGCATATTATAAATAAAAGAAAACACCCAGACCAATACAAAACATGTTCATGTACACAAATGTTTGAACTGCCCGGGGATCGAACTCGTTGGTGTAGTAGTCGACGTCTCAACCATGACGACCCATTTGGTGTAATGATTGAGACGTCGGCTACTCAATTATATTTCATTATATTGATTTTCTATTGTGTTAGGATTCCCGACGTTCAATGGGTTAAGATCGTAGGTTAAATTGGTACTAGATGGCGCCGTGCTCCTGAATATTGATTGAATCATGTTTCCTCAGAGACATCGCTGGCGAATATAACAATGAACGTGCCATCCAACGCGTCCGTGCTCGGCGGCAGCTGCAACGACTCCGCCACCGAGCAGTGGATGGCGATCGGCTGGTTGGCGGACAACGGCGCACCGGTCGCGATTCGGCTGCAGTTCTACAAGAACGACACCACGAGGAACTACGGCCTGCACTGCTTCAATCTCACTATTGATGGCAGCATCCTCGTTAATACCTGTAAGTTAACACATTTTTTATGTCGCACACACACAGTACTCACGCGCGAGTACACATACACTCGAACACACACACACTCGAACACACACACACTCGAACACACAGACACATACACGCGCGGGCGCATGCACTATAATTGTATTCCGTTTTCGTCATATTCTGTAAACACTTGTTTAAATATGTAAGGGGTGGAGGGTTTGCTACCTGAAATACAGGACATATCCTAGTCCAGGTGTCAGCCCACTATTATCTATATATTAAAGCATGTAGAGGCCTTAGTCGTCCACGCGGACCCAGTGCGGATAGGCCGACTTCACGCACAACCTTTGAATTTCTTTGTAGGCGTGCGCAGGTTTCCTCTCGATGTTTTCCTTCGTCGTAAGAGCGTCGGATAACGTACCAACATATACTTTCGAAAACCCATCGGTACGTGGCGGGATTTGAACCTGGATGCAGGTCGGAAGGCAACAGTCCACACCAATAAGCCTCCGATGCTCTTTTGACATCAACTTAGTTGTAATGTGTGTTTCGACAAACAAATCTAATATGCTCGACATTCGTAAAACTATCCAGACCATGGAAGCTTTGATTATTACGTAACATCTATGCTCTGTCATTATAAAATATTATCTTTGAGAACCTGTCGCTGAAAAAATAAATAGAAACTGCTGATGCAAAAGAGTTTAGTCTTTGTTATTTTCAGTGTTCGATACAATTTTGTATAAATGCACATCATACACTGTTAATACAAGGAAAATGTTTACCTGATTTTTATGGCGTGCGTCACTATAATTAAAAATAAGTCGGGCTATTTAAAAAGTATTTTTTATATGCAACGCTCATAATACGAATTGTTACAAACTGTACCTTACCGTAGAAACGTTTCTTAAGGAAAATCACCTATTTTCAAAGTGCTTGCCATTTAAATGGTTTGTGGTTTTTCCCTAAAGGAGATCGTATTTAAAAAAGAAAGAGATCATCGCAAGGAAACCTTCGCACGTGCGAAGACATTTAAAGATTGAGCGTGCAGTGCACTGCTCGCGTGGACAACTAAGGCCTAATCACCCTATACGGGTGGGCTCGTGCCCCTCGGTGGGGACGTTTAATGAGCAGATGATCATGATTGTCGAGGTTTAGAATAGGATGGATAAATTCGGAATCTATGTTAATCGTAAGGGCACTAAAGTTACCGACAGCTTGTCGGATCAGACAGCTGAAGTGGCATTGGGCTGGTCACCTATTTCGCAGATCTCATATTAGAATAGGTAAGTTCTGGATCAGAGACCGCGTGTTGGCAAGAGTATCGTAGGACGCCCTCCGGCCCAATGGACCGACGGCTTGCGTATGGTCGCTGGTGGAAGCTGGATGAGAAAAGCGGAAGACCGGGACATTTGGCGCAAACCTTTTTTTATTTTATAGCGGGCTTGCCAGCCTTTTAAGTGGGAATACGCTCTACTCTTGAAGGATGCCAGGTCTTATTATAATAAAAAAAATAAAACATTTGAATTTGAATTTTATTGCTCAGGGAATAAGTCAGATGGTAGTTGATTCCACAATTTTGTCGTCCGAGGCAAGAAATAACGACAAAAACGTACTGTCGAGGACTTACATTCATCTAGGTGGTGAGAATGAAATTTAGAGTTTTGCCTCTAAGTACGGTGGTGGAATGTTACAGCTGGAATGAGTCTGAACAATTCCTCCGAACACTCCCCGTAATATACGCGATAGAAGATGCAAAGTGATGCCACATCTCTAACGCAAACCCTAAAGGATCCTGCCGATCGGAAATATCCGGATCGTTGACGATTTGAGCAGCTCGTTTTTGAATACGGTCAAATGGAAGAAGCTCGTACTGAGGCGCTCCTGCCCAAAGGTGGGAGCAATATTCCATGTAGGGTCGCACCTGCGCCTTATAAAGTTGCAAGCGGTGGCCCGACATGAAATATCGCCTCGACCTATTGAGCACAACAAGCTTCTTAGAGGCCAATTTGGCCTTATCGTCCAAGTGACCGCGAAATTACCTACACCAACAGTGAACTGTGATAGGTTGAAAATACGTTGTCAATAATCATCTCACCAAAAACATTATATAAAAAAATAGCCGAGGAGATGAGATGTTTGGTGTAGAATAGGTGAGATCCAAATTGAGCAGTGCTGCAAATACTGCAATATGTTGAAAAACCTATTTCGTGTTTTGGAATACATGATAATGATAATACAGAAGACGAGTATACTAAAAGTGTTACTATTATAACGGTAAAACTTGGTGATTGCGATAATATTTTAAGATTCATACAACCATATCATAAAGTGCATACAATATTTGGTGTGACTCATTCTTAACTTATAAGAACCGCAAAAGGCTTCTAAGTAAGATTTATGTAGTTTAGAACTTAGTTGGTAAATGTTTTCATAACATTGAAGTTATCGGCTTATCCGACCGCATTAAACGCACAAGCGGGTGCTTAGAATAGCGTATGCGCCATATTTCTTGCCTATTTAGGTGGAAATGTTTTACCTATTGGCTACAGTAGTAAATCATGTGAAAATTTCAACTATTTTAACCTATCACGAATATTAAGGTTGTTTATCAGGTGACAGTCAGACAGACAACAAATAATCAGTAATCAATCAATCAGCCCACCATCGTCCACTGCTGAGCATAGGCCTCCCCCAATGAGCGCAATCTATTGGCGTTCATAATTATTAGGGGTAAAGTTTGCCATAGTCACCACGCTTGGCAGGCGGGTTGGTGACCGAAAATCAGTAATAGGATCCTGATTTTAGGTACGGAACCTCAAAATGGTAAGTCCGTACTCCTAGAAAAGAGGATGTACTTACGGTCTTCTCGTCCAGTCTCCACCAACCTTTTGCAAGTCATCCGTCCATCGGGCCGGATTTGTTTGTCTATCCATAAATATGAAAGTGTGTGTAAGTGTCAGTATGTTGAGCCCCTAGAATAGGGGATGGCAATTTGTATGAAACTGCAAAATTAGTACGAATAATTAATCGGGAAAAAGGACCCATGTTACACCGAATTAAAAGCGAACAAAGTCGCGTGCAAAAACTAGTAAAATAATAAAAATGCAATGAAATATAAATGTTAGTGTCGTAAGTCGATTCTGCTTCCAAATGTCTTGCCCCAGATCATTTGACCTTGATTACAGAGAGCGAATACGAAATGCAACTTTCAGCTGAAACACTTATGCAACCGTTGCAATTGCGAGATCTGATAGAATGTATGCATTTTTGACATGTTTTCTAGTGAATTGATTATTTTGATATTAGTATTTTCTCGTAGGATCGTAAATATTACTTGGTGGTAGACTCGGTACTGAGTTGTCTAGGTAGGTACCACCACAGTGTCAGATATCGCCGTATATGGACGAGTATGTTTATGAAATAGAAGTGTTCTGCTTAGGGATGAGCGCACTAGCTAGTGAAATTACTGGGTATATTAGACATTACTGACCAAGTGTCGTTTCGAGTGACGGACGCAGTGCGGCGTTGATGGAGAAAAATAACTGTATATCAGTTGTTGGTCTCCATCAAGGCCGCTATGTCTTGGTCAGGCGCATCACTTATCATCAGGTGATCGTCTTAACCGTCCTGTACATTAATATAAACTGCAAAAATTCTCCAAAGTCGCCGCCATCTTTGGACATGGATGCAGAAGTGTTACCAAAATATTTCTTTACCTTTTGGATCGCGAACTAGCTTGTCGACGGATTGATTTAGTACAGTCTACGAAATTGCCAGTCATTTTCCATGTCACTATTGTTCAATGTGGCCGAATACAAAAGAAATAACTGAAACTTAATTGTTAAAAAAACAGTAGTCCACACTTTGGAACTCTATAAATGTAAACCCTTAAAGCATTGCCATTGTATTAAACAAGACTGTGTATGTGTGCTGGAACCGCCCACTGGAGTAATACAAAGCTATGGAGGGATTGGGCCGTAACCCAACACGCGGGCCCGATTATATGTGTTAAATATGTTGAAGATGATAGACACAAATCCATATCTCATATGGATTTGTGGTCTCGCTTCCATCTATTCTCAATTCTTTATTGCATGCCATATTAAGTTAAAAGGAGTACATTTTTTTAAAACAGTTCTAACTTGGACCCTGAAGTGAAGGGCACAACAACAATACATTTTACTTTTAAACACTATTTACCAAATATGTGTACAAGCAATATCATTAACATATAAATTCACGAATATATTTAAGAGCAACTGCAATTAATTAGTAAAAATTTCCAAGTGCATTAAGAAAAATATATTGATTATACTTTGATGAGTGATAATTTAAATTTAAGTAATTAAAATATTAAATCATTATAAATCTAGCGAATAGCAAGTAATTTTATTAAATTTTATATAGTTATGACGACCCATTTGGTGTTGCGGTTGAGTCGTCGGCTGCAACACCAAGGGTTCGGGTTGATCCCGGGCAGTGCAAACATTTGTGTGCATATACATATCTGTTTGTAATCGTCTGGGGTTTTCTATAATATAATATGTATGTTTTATATAAATAAAGTATGTTTATCCGTTTGTTTGGTACCTATAATACAGGCTTCACGCTTAACTTGGGGCTAGATGGCGCTGTGTAAATGTCAATGGATCACTAAATATTATGTGCGCTTAAGTCTTTAAAACTACGCTAGTATCCCATATAATTCGCTACAATCTAGCGAATAGCAAGGTCGGCTAACTAGTTCTCTTCGTTTAAGACACTACCAGCGGGACTCGGTGGTGATGTCCCACGGTGAGGAGTGGGTGACCCCGTTGGCGACGTCGTACCGGTGCGCGTCGCCGGCCGCCCTCAGCATGAGCAACGACACGTACAGCGTCTCCTCCACGGTCGCCATCACCAAACTGCAGGACGAGGCCTTCCGCACCGCTCACGGGATGGGATTCAGCGCTGTGAGTATCCGCAGGCTCGCTACACGTCATAGTGACACATGATATTCTGATTTAAAGGTAGATACCCATCCGTGCCTCAAAGCGAACCGCCAAAGAGAGTACAGTTTGTTTAGGTAAATGTGTTCGAAATCGAAGTATGTGTATGTGTGCTGTCACTGCATTTATTTTTTTATTTTATTTATTTTGAAAACACGGAACACTTTTTTCGATTGTTTTGTGAGCATATCACGAATCCATAGTTTTTTACATCATTGTAGTGACATAGTAGTATGCTCGTGCTTTTGATTTTGTACCCTTTTAATGACGCGTTAAGGTCAACATCTCAATAAAATATTTTATGTCAAAAATATTATGATAGGTAGTCAACGTATGTGTCAAATGGGTTGGGCATTTTTTGGTTGATATTTCTCATCAGGACGCTCACCTGATGATAAGTGATATCGCCTTACCATAACAGAGCGGCATTGATGGACCAACAACCGATACACAGTGATTTTTCTCCATGAATGCCGCACTGCGCCCGTCACCCGAGACAACAAATGTTAGGTCTCTTGTTCCCAGTGTTGCCACCTTAGCCCTTTGTAGCTAGATCTAGCACTTTTAGTGATATGCGAACTCCTTTTTAACGATTTAGCCCGAAAAGAGCAATCTAGCTCTTTTTCACTGTCTTGAAAATATTAACAAATTATGAAGTTTTGGACATGCTAACAAGTACTTTTTGCTATTTCATTATCATGATGACAATGACATGACAACTCTTTTTCTAAAACTCAGGTGGTTCTCTGCTTATACCCGGTAATTTTACTAGCTGCAGTGGCTTCATCCTGTTACACAAAAATGCAGGGGGAGAAAATGATTCAGCAATTTCCGTACGGACAATACGTCGAAATATCAGCAACTAAAACTTGTACAAACAATTTAACACAATATGAAATTTGAAGCTGGTATGTTATCAAATGTACTTATCAAGTGTGTGTACCTACGTCGACGCAATCAGCCATCATTATGTTTATTATTTGTTGTAATGATGTGTATGAGATAAATTACAATGGTACAGTTTTCAGTTTATCGGGAGTAACGTTTTGACGATTAACTATAATTAAGTTCTAACAGGCGCCAGGTTTAAATGAATCGAAATCAGAACATATAAATAAAATTGTAGTGTCTTTTTGTAATAATTGGGTATTTGACAACATTAATCGTTGACGTACTTTTATAAACTATCAAAAAGGAACGTTTCCATATATTTTGTATGAGATTAGTGATATGTGACGTCATTGCTCACTATCATCAATGACCTATTATTTATTGGTTTCAGTGTATTTAAAAATACAATTTTGCAAATAAACAAAAGTGATCAATGAAACGACATATAAAATAATTATGCATATGAATATAGAAAGAAAGCAAACATTACATCTAATATACGGTACATACGCCAAAAGAATCATTGTTAAAAATTTTGTGTGTTTGTACCGGGTTATCTGGCCTTGGCGGCTTACTGGAGGGTGTGGGTTCAAATCCCACTACGTACCAATGTCTTATTGAAATTATATGTACGTTTATCCGACGTTCTTCCGGTGAAGGCAAACATCGTGAGGAAACCTGCGTAAACGACCCAGGCCTATACACCCTTTACGAGTAGGCTTGTGACCCTCAGGCACGTTTACGAGCTGGTGATGATGATACATTGTTGAGCGCCTTTGAAGAAACTCGAAGGTTTTGCGTGAAATTGGGCAACCCGCACTGGAATCGCGTGGACGACTTAGGCCTATACAACCTTTACGAGTAAGCTTGTGCACCTCGGTGGGGACGTATATAAGCTGATGATGATGGTACATTATTGAGCGCCTTAGAAGATGTTCGAAAGTTTTGCGTGAAATTGGCCAATCCGCACTAGGCCCGTGTGGATGACCAAGGCCTATACATCCTTTACGAGTAGGCTTGTGCACCTCGGTGGGGACGTTTATGAGCTGATGATGATGATGATATATTATTAAGTAAATGAATGCCGATCCATTTGGTGTAGCGGTTGAGACGTCGGCTGCTAGTTGTAATATGCGATGTTTAGATTTAATAAATGCTTTCTTGGTTTCTTTGCTACATCAAGGGTTCCGGGTTCGATCCCCAGGAAGTACAAACATTTGTGTGCTTTAACATGTCTGTTTGTAATAGTCTGGGTTTTTTCTATTATACATATTTACAATAAAAATGTATATAAGTATGTTTATCCGTTGTTATACCCTAATAAACAGGCTTCACCGCGTAACTTGGGCTAGATGGCGCTGTGTGAATGTCAGTGGATATTTATTTAAGTGATTGCGTGTGGCAGCCGCGCGACTGGTGGCGGGCGATGTGCCGGACGCGGTGCGATTGCGGTGGGGTGTGCGCTGGGCGGGCTGGTGCTGGTGGTGCTCGCCGCGTACCTGTTCGCGCGCCGCCGCTACTCGGCCCGCGGGTACCTCTCCATGTAGGTGCTGCAGGTCTGGGCGATTCAAACTGATTTCAGTGTACTGAGCGTCGTGGACCGAACTAGATGGCCGTTGGAGCAGACGAGTTCTGGAGTGGAGACCGCGTCTTGCAAGCGTAGCGTAGACCCCGGACGCGATGGACCGATGGACCGACTACTTGCGAAAGGTCGCTGGTGGAGGCCGGATGAGAAAAGCGGAGGACAACGGGATGTCTGGCGCAAAATGGGGGGACCTATGTCCAGCAGTGTGGACTGCAATAGATTGAAGAGAGAGAGCGTCGGTGGCTCAATGGTGTGGACGTCGGTGGCTCAAAGGTGTGGACGTCGGTGGCTCAATGGTGTGGACGTTGGTAGCTCAATGGTATGGACGTCGGTGGCTCAATGGTGTGGACTGTCGCCTTCCTACCGGGAGGGCTGAGGTTCAAATTCCGATACGTACCGATGTATTTTCGAATTTGCGAAAATATATGTACGTTATCCGACGCTTTTACGTTGAAGGAAAACATCGTGAGGAAATGCATGCGCACATGTGTGCGCATGTGTAGGAAGTCGTCCAATACGCACTGGGCCCGCGTGGATGACTTAGGCCTAATCACCTTATACGGGAAGGCTCGTACCCCTCAGTGGGGACGTTTAATGAGCTGATGCTGATGAGCGTCGGTGGCTCGATGGTGTGGACTGTTGCCTTTCGACCGGGAGCGCCGGTACCTCTCGACGTTAGGCAGCAGGTTGGTGCTATTCATACACTGGTTTCAAGTACTACTGTGCGCTTTTTGTGTCTGATAAACTGACCATCGTACGAATATTGGGTGTAAATGTGTCTATGGTTCGTACTAGAGATGCCACGAACAGTATTATGGCCCAATACCGAATGCTAATAATTTAAAGGCATATAATTGTAGTTTAAAATTTATTTTCATTGTCAAATTACAATAATGTGAATTTATCAGTGATAACTAAAACGAGCGTCGGTGGCTCGATGGTGTAGACTGTTGCCTTCCGAACGGGCGCAAGTTCAAATCCCACCACGTACCAATGTGTTTTCGAAATTACATGTACGTCATCGAACGCTCTTACGGTGAAGGGATACATCGTGAGGAATCTGCGCACGCTTGCGAAGAGATAAGACTATGCGTGAATTCGGCCCAATCCGCACTGGGATCCGTCAGACACACAACACACAACAGTGTGTGCGTTTGACGACCCATTTGGTGTGATACTTGAGAAGTCGATTTACATTAAGTGTTCTGGGATTTGTCTGTTTGTATTAGTCGGTGTTTCTATGTAAATATTTAACAAAATGTTCCCCGCCGTTTTGAGTACAAGCTCTACTATTGGTGCTTGATGGTTCTATGAAATTTCTATGAAATTCTATGAATTTCTACTGACTTTATTTATTATTTAATTGCAGAAGGCCGCAACAAGCATAGCCAATAGCAAACAAGAGATATAGTTCGTCACGCCGCGTTTAATGTAACATATGCGCTCTTTAAATAAAGCGCGTGGTGACGCCCCGCCCTCTGGCGTTCTGTGGATCATGTCTTCTGTAGCCAATACGCTAAATTTTAATTATTGAAACAAAAATGCAATTCAATTCTATAGGCACAAAGATTTTTCACTGTACCATCTTTTACGTGGACTTGTATGTTCACGATGTAGAATTGGATCAACTTGCCTGATTACAATGTCTGAGCATATTGACAAAAATAATTGAATCATTCAAATAATTTTTGAGTAATTCATAGATAGAATTCCAATTGAATTATTCAATTGTTCCTTACCGGTTTTGATTATTATATTTGCTCAAGATTTATTTTACAACGCTAATTTAGTCCGGGGCTTATTAGATAATTTGACAACTATTTTACATATAAAACCTAATACGATAAATAATAAAAGTTATAACATCTCTAAAGATTATTTCATAAAGGTTACATTAATCAGGTTCATATGTTGAACCTGAAAAAAATATTGTAAACTTAATTGAATTCTTTACAAACTTTTAAATTCCTTTATTATCTTTTTAATTACCCTTTTGTTATGTCATTATTTTATATTACGTCGTACATTTTGGCCATAAAAGTAGGATAGTTTAAAATCTCATTACACCCTAGGATTCATTTGAAAAGTAGATGAAAACAACATTATTATCTATCATTGTAAAAAAAATAGAAATGTGATGTTTTAATTAGATTAACGAAAAGATGTTAGTGGACGCTTTTCGTAATAAAAATATTAATAAATAATATTATATGAATGTATGATTTGATAATTCAGATTTTCTTAAGACCATCTATTCTTGTATTTTACTCATTTTATCGTGATTTGTTCTATCCAAAGATTTTAATATTTCAACAGTGTTATACCCTCGGTATAACGGCATGACATGATGATTAAATTATGTATAACTGTCCATTGATTATTCCGTAAAAGACGTCTGGTAGATCTTAGTTCGTAAAGAGTGTCTTCTACGAATAGATAGTATTCTAAATATTTATATAAGTGTAAACATTGTGTACTGGACAATTACATTGTATCTTTCAACTAATGCAAAAAGAGTTGAAACGCTATCTGGCAACATTACATTAGTCATTCCCAAACTTTACCCGAGTGTTGCCAACTTTAAAAAAGACAATTAATTGCCCAGTATATCAAGCGTAATCTTTAGCAGTTTCGTTATCATTCAAATGTAAACAAAAAAAATTGAGGTTTTTTAATAAGAAAAATGGTTTGATGTCGACTAGTATACAAAAGACAAAAATACAAATTTAATGTTGATTTCTCTAAGGAAATTGCTAAAGATTAGCTGATAGGATGTATACAGGTTGGATAGGGTTCGGTCCAATGGGTAGCTTTAGGTGTGCGTTCTTTGTAGCCAGTTATATATTTAAATAAAACAAATAAAACTACTTACTCGGACTAGTCGTCAATAAAGAACGTAAATTTTGTAATGTTATAACGGGCCACAGATAACGCAGAATGATGTAAGAATGAAGATAAATAAATGTTTTTTATTGCCACATTAGAGTTTTATTTCTTCTAAAAGCTGTTAATAAATACGTACAATATTATATACATGTAACCTTAAAATTATGTGTGTATATTTACAACCAATACGACTTGTAGTACTGTAAAAATTTCGCGAGTAGCAAATGTATTAATAATAATAATAAAATTGTTATATTACTGATACCAAAATCAATATATTACGTCGAATTAACCCTTCAACAGCCGCTGCCGGATATATCCAACAGAAACAATTGATTTTCTATTTTGTCTGGAATTAAAAAAGGGTTTATGGTCCTTCGAACTCGATAAATCACGAATTCAGATTACTGGAATACAAGAGAAATTTAAACTAATTCAGTACTACAAGCTAACAAAATTACATGCTATTGAACACGTTTAAGGAATAAATAACATTTGTGACGCAACACTCGCTCCGTAACTATTAAAGCTCACCCCTTCGCGTATAAACGCTCGGCACTGTACGCTAAATACTATCTAGTGACTACAAATAAATGCAAAATCCACTGATCACTTAATAATAATCCTCGGGTTTCATCTAGTTATTATTTCACATTTTATTATTTATTCTGGCTAATTTAATGGGTCATATTGCATTTTATCAAAATATTTCACAGATAGAACCAAACATTTTTTAACAACAGTTGCAATTTATTTATCGCAACAGGACCTTAGATAAACAGTAAACAAATTAGTCACAATCTCACTGAAAAAGTGTATGCGGCAAAATTATGCCCATCGCATCAGTTGAGCAGAATCTTGGGGTATCAATCTACATAATAATATTTATAGGCAGAATGTTCATTCATAATCACGTCGCTCGCTACATGTCATAATGACAGTAGTATGCTCGTGCTTTTGATTTTGTACCCTTTTAATTACACCTTAAGTTTTAATATACATTTTAATAAATATAACCAGAAATTAACTTATGTCAAGCGGATCGGACATTTTTTGGTTGAAATATTTTCTTTATTGTAAGTTTTATCTAAGAATATGACAAAGGAAATTTTACAATTTACTTGACCTCAATGGGCATTATCAAACTTGGTTATTATTAAAGTAAGTTTAGAATTTGTTTAAATCTAAATATATAATTTTGTAGATCTTTGATTTTATTTTTATATTACCGGCAATAGGTCTTCGGTTTACACGCTACATAGACTAAATCTAAATAGATCTTATCTATGACAGAACACCGCTAAACAAGGCTCATGTATTTTCAAATGTTTATTATCTAACTGTAGTTATGTATATAAACAACAGGGTTAATTTTCATTTGTAAACAAGGTTTATCACTTCTACTAGAATATTTGTATGATAAGATATCTAATCAACCTTATTGTAATCATGAAATTATTTCACGTAGTGTACAAATGTTTTCCTTCATAGATTTTTACTGTTTTAAATATTTAGAAATGGCAGCACCAGTTTTAGCCAACTATAAAATATTCGGTCTCATTCATAATGAAAATTAGTTGTCTTATAAGAGGTTTATTGATCATATCATAACTTATTTATGCAAGATTCTTTTACCATGGATTTTTGTTAATTTCAAACCTAACAAATATATTAAGCTAATTTTATTTGTTCCATGATATGACTTAACTTCGTAGCCACAAATTCATTATATATTTTTTTTAAATGTGCCTGACATAAAAAAAACTGGCTGTCTTAATTTGGGTGAGGGCATATTTTTGAATTAGCAAATTGTGTTCTGATATCTATTGAGTTTGTTTTTTAGGAATATTACTAAATTATAACATTTGGTCTTAATTTTATGTATCCACAATAACAATTTAAAATATTCTGCAATGTACTCGTATGTGACTAATGTCAGCTACACTGGCAGTTAAAACCTCTGACCTCTAAGTTAATCCTATCTTAAATTTTACATTATGTGAACGCAAGAACAATAATTGTTCCTTATTACCGATTAGAAAAACTAATATTTACATTACACCTATGAATACTGGTGATATAAGTACCTCATTATGTACATGAGTATTAGTGTTGCTAACATAAATAGGTTATTAATGTTATTTACACATAGCCTCTCAAAGACCTCGCGAGTGATAACTCGAGCGAGTAGAAGACACCTACCTTTAGTAAGAGGTGTCGCATGCAATTCACCTTTATAAAATATATTATGGTAGAATTCGTATTTTTTGTTATGGCAATATCTCAATAGTGATACAGATACATAACATCTGTATGTCTTATTTTAAAACAATATTTATTCTTTTTTAAAAAAATCAAAATTCGAAATATGGCATCATAGTTTAGTTATCTAAAATATTTTTTACATTTATTCTGAGTAATATGAGTTAAGTAGCTCTGATGCAAGACAGGTGTTTATCTTTAATACCAATTAGTAGTATAAGGTATTGATATAAGAAAGATTGTTTTAAAATGGTCATTTTGTTCAAACACATTTTAATGACTAAATTACAAAATAAAGTGCTGAATGGCACGTTTTGGTAATTCTAATTTCTAAATAATAAGGCACATTTCTGACAATATTAAGGCAAATTTTGCTTTTTTTCAAACATGTTTCTCTCCAGTTTTGTGTTACTTTCTCCGTCCACGTTCAGCTAGCTTTTACTAGAAGAAAAGACCCTTCTCCAAGCACAAGAAGCATTGTTCACGTTTATACAGGCCTTAGCCCCTACTGGTTCAGATAGCCTCATTGATGTAGCACTAACTCGTTAAAGAAAACCTACTCTAAGAAGTTCTTGAAGTTTTATTAGTAATAATTAGCCTTCTTCACATGTATTTAGCACTAAACAGTTTTATTTAACATTGTTTAGGTGTTGGTAGCCTTTAGCGGGTAATATACAAGGGAAACTGCTTTACCCGCCCTATATGCGTGTGAATGTTACCATCGGGTTTTAATGGGTAATTGCGGCTTTTCGATCTTCGCAAACTATGTAGTCTCACATAACCGGCGACCCTCCACGAGCGGCGCGTTAGGCGAGGCCTTTCCCGATGTAAAAAGTGTTGGTAGCCTTCTTTCATGTGTACTGATCTTTCTCAGGTGCAGCCATATGGGCCCTACTGTCGTCACAGTATCCTAAAAGTACCTGTCCATCGTTGTCAATTAAAATACAACAAAACAATTTCCACGTGTATATGTCTATACGTCTAGTCTATACTAGCGAGTTTTGTTTTTCTATTAATACGTTCGCGGACAATATATGAGACAAAATAGATGTTACATTATTATGACGCTTATAGGCGTTTACTGTTCGCGAACGTGTTTATTCATTTAACCTCGATTTTGTCTTTTTAGATTTTTTTTGTGAAATGTTTCTAAAACAAACATTTTGCTAGCTCCTTCATAACCTCGTTGGATAGGCACCCGAACCTAACTCAAGGTAGTCTCCAGGTCTATTGTGCGGTAGGATCAGGGCATGAGTCCAGTAGTACGGCGCGTGCGCGTAATTTCCTCCAGTCCCGCTGCGCGCCGTCCACCGTCACCGACCGAATGCAACCCCGGAAGTTCTCACGACTCTCGCCGTCCGCCCATTCGGTAGAACCTTCTGGAAGGGACGCATTTAAAAAAACATAGGTCAGTCTAGAATAGCTTAAATGAAAAAAAAAATTAACATATAATCGTTAGCTATGAAATACCACCACCACACAATTCCACCGTTTTACTTGACATCACGAAACCATAACGGTACTTTACAATCCGAACGTAAATTTGGTATTCCTGTATAGCTTTATAATGTATTGTCTAATTGTGTCACCAATTGAAAACTACTATAAAACAGAACTAATGAGTGCAAAATTTTATTATTGAGAAAACGCTCCTCCACAAACACGTGTGCACAGACACACCTCACACACACACACACGCACGCACACACACATATGAATAACAGCTCAGAACGTTCCTTACAATACAAAATACACGTACAAAATTACCGTTTGTTTTTTGCACAATTGCTATGCAGAGCGTTGTCTCCTGGCACAGGTAAAAAATAATTTCAATGTAACTGCTCTATTCAGGTGATTGTTTAAATACATTCATTAACCACTGAGAAATGAAACTATAAATAAATTCATTAACCATTTCGGAATTACACGAGGAATAAGTGACAATAAATACCTGGTAATCCTCCTATGTAGAGTGGGCTTGGAGATATGTCGCGCGCTCGCTGCGTCAACGGAACAGCTTTTGTGTCCAGGGATAACTCGTTAGCGCGCGCACGAACGCTCATCCATTGCATGCCACACGCGCTGGCCCCAGTGGCCCCGGCCCCAGAGGTCCCAGTGGTGCCAGTGGTCCCGTCTGTCTCGCTCGCTACTACTTGGGACTGAGCACCACCTTCCCACGAGTACTGAGTTAGTACCACCTGTGTTTACCGAAAAACTTAGCTTAGGTTCTTGCCTTTTTCTTAGTGGGTTACATTTTATTCAAAATTAAATGCTCCTTTGGTCAAATAGTAATTGAAATAATTGCTCAAAATCATTTTTTTGACAAAGTTATTACCACGGTCTTTTCACTGTTAGTACCTACCTATTTTTATGAATGAACACGACCTAAGGTCCTAAGGTTGGTTATGAAACCTCCTCTAAAAGCGACCCGGTATATGCTGGTAATGTGAAAATGATCTAATCGAATCTAGAAGGTATCGCAACAACGTCTTTCGGCAGCAGGAGCAGAAAAAATATCAAACAACCTAGTTTATTTCGTCTGTCTGCTGGAACATAGAACACACCATGAGTATGGGGAAATAAGCCATGAACTCACCAAGTGGATCCGAAGCGGATCGGTAGATGTTATAAGACAGTAGCCGGGACGTAATTTCTTTATGTTATAGTGTATAGGATGGTCAAGACGTTCACCTGATACGCCTGACCATGACAGAGCGGCATTAAAGGAGACCAACAACTGATAGACAGTTATTATTCTCCGTCAATGCCGCACCGCGCCCGACACCAGAGAACATCCGAAACACAAAAGTGCATGACACTCCTGTTTCCCGGGACGATATCTGGCACTGCGGTTGTATTCCTAGACGACTAAGTACCGAGTCTACCATCTAGTTTTGATAAAGCACAGAGAGACTTAAGACAATAAATTTCGGTCAGGTCATCCATGACCATAGTCGACCATGATCCATAGTATTAAACTTGCATAAGTTTCCACTCACAGCGCCGCCCTTGAGTTCTAGAAGCATCGACTGGGTGGCGAACAGCACCCCGTCAGGTCCGTCGCTGCGGAACTCCATCGCGATCTCCCAGTCCTCCGCAGGGCTCCACTCGTCCGACCATGTCACGTAAGCGTCGCCTGAACATTTGTTATTTATCAAATAAAAAATCAAATTTTTTTTTGTTTCCAAAATATTGTTACAAACATAATATGTATCACTTGTCGCATTTAAAAACAAGCTTCGTCAGCATTTACTAAATACTGTTATCTAATTTCATTTGTCTGTCTACATATTATTATTTCACTATTATATTATTTAATAAGTTATATATTTAACTTCGATATTTAAGATAAGATTAAGATATGATATTTTTATTTATATTAATATGTGTATTCATAAGCGTACATTTTTATTTATATATGTAATATTTTATTACTTTATTTTTGTATACTATGTTTTTAATTATTTTTATGTAGTTTTGCTCGTGCACTACCTTTATTTTTCCTGATTTGCTCTTTACCCAAAGGTTGCCTGGAAGAGATCGCTTGTAGCGATAAGGCCGCCTTTGCCCACAGTATTGTAAATGTTACTGTTTCGTTTGTTTTTTGTGTACTTGTGAGCAATAAAGTGTGTTTTTATTTTTATTATTATGTATGTCGCTTTCCCCTTTTAAGCAGAAATTGCCTGTACCAGGGGATTCCGCTTATAATATTAGAAATATTTTTTAATTGCAGCTATCTATCATCAAAATATAGCTAGATCTAGCTATAAAGCAGCTAAGTTGGCAACACTGGCTACAACTTGAAATAGTATTACAATAATGTTACTTCGCCGTTTCAGGAGTCCCGTTCGGGGACGCCCTTATGCGCTCGCCACTTGCCCGGTGAAGCTGTAAAGGCCATCTGCGGCCAACAGCAGTAGTCAGTTCGAAAAAAAAAAATCGCCGTTTCAGATAGTAATACTGTTTTAAGGGATGGCGGTAACTACCCTGGTAAGCTTAGAGTATAACGTCTCCGAAAAGGATTGTATGCACAACAAATGCTTCTCAGCGTTAGTACGATGTATCATCGATTTCGAGCACAACTCGAGCAGCAAACGCATCTAGATGTTGTTAAGGCCCGTGAACAACCATTTTTCCTAACACGTTTGTAAGCCCCTCCATAACCCTACATTATTCGGTATATTGTGGGAGTTAAACTGACATAAATATGCGTACTGTGCGGTGTGAGTGTGTGAGGGAGCATTCAAGTGTTACGTTAAGCAAATTTTTTAAGAAGAAATACACAGTAAAGTGGCATAAATAATAAAAAAGTTACATGGCAAGTTGGTCCAAACCCCCTCTTGCCCTTGTCCTGTATTGTGTGTGTGTGGTGTGTGTGTGTGTGTGTGCGTGTGCGTGTGCGTGCGTGCGTGTGTTGCGTGGTGCGTGCGAGTGTGCGTGCGTGTGCGTGTGTGTACTGACCGGCGAAGTATGCGCCGGGCAGCACGCGCGGGAAGCACTGTCCGGCGGCGAGGGCGCGCGCCCGCGGCAGGTCGGCCGTACGACTGTTAATGGCTACCCGACGGACGCACCCCACGAAACCGCCTAAACGCGCCAGCTGACACACAACACATTTGATTTATTTCATGCATTTTCTAGACGCTGTTTCTAGCGATCAGAATAAAACTCCCCTCATGATCACTTTGAAAGAAAGAAAGAAAGAAAAATATTTATTTGGCGCAATAAAATTGTACATGTTAATTCCTTATACTTAAAATAATTATAATGCTACCAAAATGGTGCCATCAGCTAATGCCAAGACAGTTTGTCAAGGCGCTGTTTTGCAGTGGAACAAAGACAAAAAAAGAAATAAAAAGAAATTTAATAAAATGCTATAATGCGCATAAGAAGAATTACAAAAATATGTAGTAAATGTGAATCTCCACTAAAATATAATACTATATATTAACATCATATTATCAAATAATAGTAATAGATATCTAAGATAATAATAAATATATATCATAATTATTATAAGTATAGATAGTTTAGTATATCCTTGTCTATAAATACATTATGTACATACAAAATGATATATATTGAACGACCGCTACTGGCCTGAACGTTGCTTATCAATTAAATACCTTTTCAATTGAGCTTTAAAAGAATTGACTTTGTGAACAGGACCCCTACAGGTTGCTTGATTAAACGGTCGTAACAGAATATTCCAAGTGAAAATTAAAACACATTCAACTGAGGCCCGAAATAACTAAGAAGAATCCGGCAAAAAATGTAAGAGCTTTCATTTTCAAATACATTTCAAATACACATCTCGCACGAACATGATACCAGCTGTAGATTGCGACTTGAGTATGTTCATGTAAAAAGCAATATTATTTTTTATTTAATAACTGTTTCTTATGCCCGTATTCTAGATTACTAGACTAGATTAAGACTCAACGTTGAGCTTTACTTAAATTGAGTTACAAACGGAGGGCGATATAAACAATAAATAGCGGCATTCCTTTCTAACTCTATTTAAGTATAGATCAACACTTGAGTCTCGTTCTAGAATACGGGCCTAAGTAGTTCAATTAACGATTACATTACCAAGATTTGAATAAGCACAGATTCAATAAAACATGACACTCCATATTTCAAGAATCCAAAAACGTAGTCGAAAACTGTTTACCGATGGAGGCACGGCCGGAGGGTGTGGCGGTAAAGGCAGCCCGCCCACGTACAGCCGCGGCAGTCTCGCCAGGGCTGGCGCTCGCACCGTCTTTGTCTCCCCCGACGAAATAGACAAGGACAACTTGTTTCGACTGAGTCGGACTTCCACCTGTGATAGATAATAATGCTGACTAGACAATATACAAGTTTAAAGTCGAGTAAGCTCGGGATCCCTCCCATGAAATCCAAAGATGTTATGAAAACGAAAATGAAAAGTGTTTATTCAGTTTAGGTCCTTAAAGAACACTTATGAATGTCAAATGAAGCTACCACTGGTTCGGGAGGTAGTTTTCCACTGAGAAGAAACCAGCAAGAAACTCAGTAGTTACTCTTTAAAAAAATGTGTTGAATACAGAATCATTTGAAATCAAAATAATTATATAAAGCAAATTATATTTACAATTTTTATCATATTAAGTATTGGTAAAAATATAATAATCTTCAAAAGTACCATTTAGCAGTTAAGTATTATATAAATTAAAATAGAAGATAACAAAAAAAAACAAAAGTAGTGCAGGAGTGGAGATCAACATGTCCATGAGTTTTTATCATTTATATAATCTTCAATACTATAGTAAGCTTTTTTAATTAAAATCGACTTTACATGAGACTTAAACTTATGCAGGGGTAAATCAATTACATTTTGTGGTAGCTTATTAAATATTTTAATGCTTAATCCCACAAATGAGTTCCCGACCTTATGCAATCTGAGATTTGGATCGGCAAGTTTGTGTTTGTTCCTAGTGTTCACCGCCAGAAAACTAAAGATACAGTTATAGCTCGCCCGATCAGCAAGATGTTGTAGGCCAAAATGTTGACAGTAGGCCGGTCACGTATGTCGCAGAATTGATAGCCGTTGGAGGATACGATTTCTGGAGTGGAGAACGCGTCTTGATAAGCCTAGCGTAGGACGCCCCGGCCCGATGGACCAACGACTTGCGAAAGGTTGCGGGTGGAGGCTGGGTGAGGAAAGCGGAGGACCGGGATATCTGGCTTAAAATGGGGGAGACCCATGTCCTCCAGACCTGCGACAGGTGAAAGGGAGGGAGAGAGAGAGAAACAATACAGAAAAACGTCGCTGCTTGCTCTGTAGCAAGACTGGCAACGCTGACTAAATCTCTGGTACTGGAATTTGTCCATATCACAGATAATTTAATATATACTATTTATATACCCTGTTTTGATAACAAGAAGATAATGGATATAAAAATTGATCATTTGCTTGTCAGATCCGTCGTTTAGTTCCTTGTCGAACAAGACCTCTCTGACGATTATGTTTGGAACCTAATCTTTCTCCATTGTGAACCACGCTAGTCGGCAAGTCATCATACACTTGAACCTTTATAGCTGAGGTTAACACAAATAAGAATTGTGGCTAGCATCCAGAATTTTTTGATAAACACTGAAAAGAAATAGTTCTATTTTGTAGCACATACCGATTCCCACTGGCCATACGTGAAGCTGTGAACGAGTTTTCGTCGCTTGCGGCCGCGCACTATAAGCACCAGTCGACCTTCGCTGATCATCAAGGCCAAGTAATGTTTCTTCTTCGATTTGGCACCCTGACAATAAAGGAATTTTATTTTATTTGTACAAGACGGTCAACTGATGGTAAGTGTTACGCCTGACCATGACAGAGCGACAAAGACTGATAAGACAGCTATTATCCTCCATCATTGCCGTACTGTGCCCAACACCCGAGACAACAGATGTTAGGTCATTTATACCTGGTAATTTCACTAGCTACAGTTCCCTCAACCCGAAACACAGAAGTGCAAAACGCGTCTATTTCACGGCATGATATCTGGCACTGCGGTGTAACCTAGACGACTTCCACTTCGACACACGACTTCGACTTCCACCGACGTTCTTTAAAAAAGCATTTATTAACGTCAAAATACAATAAAAAATACATTATAAGTAATACAGTTAAATTATTTAACTAAAACTAAAATCAATTTTGTTGAAAAAATCGCTTCAGTGGTTTGCAGGCAAGATTTTGGTTTGAAGTTTAATTGTATCTGCTTTCCTTTCGAAGTTCTTACATTAAAATTTTGAAACATTTACCCAAAATAAGAGAATAATATATATTTTAAGTACTCACATGTGCAAATAGCAGCAAACCTTCAGGTCTGAAGGTGCGGAACTGCATCGCCAGGGTGAGGTCACGCGCCGCCGGTAGCCGCAGCTCAGCGTGACTGCCCGCCGCGTCGCCGAACTTCACTGCTCCAGCTTCCACGTTATACGATACCGTCTGCGGAACATTCGAGAATCATTTCAGTTAGTCATTGTTTTTTTGACTTTAACGCATTACTAACAATCAAAAGCACGAGCATACTACTGTCACTATGACATGTAGCGAGCTACGTGATTATGCATACTGCCGAACTGACTAAACAGGCAGAATTTTGCCGCGGACACCTTGAATGGGATTGAGGATTTAGTTTATTGTTTATCTCAAGAAAAAGCGCAATCTACCCATTATTACTATTATGTTACCTTACGTTATAAGCATATGATGAGACGGAGTCAGTTGTTTACCTTGGAGCATGTGGGCTTCTGAGGCGCCCGGTGTAAAGGAGCGGGCGCGGCGTCAGTACGTCCGGGCCGGGCGCCGCGCCACCTACATTGTTCCAATCCCACCAATCTGAGAATCCACATACATTGGTTATTACCACAGATTTCCCAATACAAGAGATGGTGCGAGCCGCGTTTAAAGTGCGACAAATGTAAGCTCAACCAGCATACACTGGCTGCCAGTTTACGCTCTGTGAGACGAGTCAAGACGCACGAATATTAGAAGAAATTACCGTTTTTTTTCCAAAATGCAATCCTGTGCAATTGTAACATGCCATCATAGCAATGAATCAGTAAATTTACCAAGTAATAGAATAACGTTTTACAGGTAAGAACCGAAAAGAAATTGCGACACTGGGACTGCCTATAAACTTGGCGGATTGTCCAGTCTAATTGTATATTCGGATGTCTATGGTTATTAATCTAAGTCCTGTGTGCTAGAACAAGACTCAAGCATTGATCTATTTTTAAAAGGGTTAAAAGGAATACTGCTACTTATCGAATATAGCGCTAGCCCTTTCTTGAGTATCCTTTTCAAAACCAACGTTGAGTCGCGTATTAATATAGTAATACGGAAATTATCAAAGTCAAGATCTAAATGAAAAAAATGACACGCTTTAGCTAATTTGTCTGAAACAACTTGTTACTGTGTTATACTTATTTATAAATTGACGACCCACCTGGTATAATGGTTGAAAAGTCGGTATACACCAAGGGTCTTTTTTGTATTGGTTTGTATGTTTTCTATGTATTTACAAAAAAGGTATATGAGTACGTTTATCCGTTGTTTAGTATCCATATTACAGGCGAATGCTTAGTTTGGGGATGGAAGGGGCTGTGTGAATGTCCGTAGATATTTAAATTATGTTTATTTTGACCGTATCATTTTGTCTTTTTCCTATCGTTCTGTGTTTGTATTGTTTAAAATTGTTGCTCTTTTATTTGTTCTCTGTTACGTACTACTTTTTTGTGTAATTTGTTTGATGTACGGTCAATAAATGATTTTTCTTTCTTTCTTTCTTATTTGGTGCAATAAACTAAGTATTACGTTGTATATAAAAAAGTGCTTGCTCTTGAGCACATCCTAGACGTGATCTAAGATGAAGCGAGCTTGCCCAAATAAGCCTATTCACTTGCTTTTTGAAAGGATTATATCTGGGCGGAAATACCAACGCAAGCACATTCATTTGCAGCTCGCAAATATTATTAAATTTAGTTTCAGTATTATGCAATATGTGCAAGTATTTGTAATTAATTAAAGAAAACATAAGATAAATTTAATTTTAATCATTTCTTCGGTAATATTCGAAAAAATAAATGGCTTTGTCCGCGTGGCCGAGGATCCACGACGCGCCTTAATATTTATCGTAAAATGATAAGGTACATTTAATATAGGAGCGTCGGTGGCTCAATGGTGTGGACTGTTGCCCACCGATCGGGAGGGCGCAGGTTCAAATCCTGCCACGTACCAATGTGATTTCGAATTTTCGGAATCCGACGCTCCTTCGGTGAAGGTAAACATTGTGAGGAAACCTGCGAACGCCTGCGAAGAGATTCAAAGGTTGTGCGTGAAGTCGTCCAACCCGCACTGGGCCCGCGTTGAAGTCTAAGGCCTAAACACCCTATACGGGTAGGCTCGTGCTCCTCGGTGGGGACGTTTAATGAGCTGATGATGAACACCTTTCAGCTGATTGATTACCATAGGTAATGGTTAATTTGACTCACTGCGCGTCGACTATGAGGTCGGAGAGAGTGCCAGTGAAGCCAGCGGCGGCGAGCCCGCTCGGCCGGTCTCCAGTGGGAGCGCCTCCAGCGAACAAGCCCCGCGCTCGAGCGCCGTACGCGTTGCCGCCGAGCGAACCATTCGCTATGCGCTCCTCGTCCACCCACAGTTCTAGCTGTAATAATGAAATCATAATAATTATTTTTTATTTTTATATTATTTTAATTTTAAGGAAAATTGTGTCGTTTAGATTTTATACATTGACGCATTGGGCTTACTGTAATGTTAATGTGTAATTGGAATAAATAAATAAAAGTATTTCATTATATAATTATATTTCTACTAATACTTACTCGTAATGTGATAAAAATTGAGAATAATTTGCTTTATACGATTATTTTGATCACAAATAATATAATTCTGTACAAAACTCAAATTTTTGAAAAGAGTAACTACTGAATTTCTTACCGGTTTGTTCTCAATAGAAAACTACCGTCTGAACCAGTGATAGCTTCATTTGATATTCATAAGTGTTCTGTAAGGACCTAAACTGAATAAACACTTATCATTTCATTTCATTGAAAACAACGAAAATATAAATTCAATATATTGTTGAAAAACCATTTAAAGATATAGACTAAACATTTTTCATCGCCATTTTTAGCCCTTACTGTTTTAAGACATGTCTTATCCGAAAAGACCATATTTAGGAAGTTATAAAAAATATTTAGTCGCGGTATATCTGGCGCATAATGGACTATGAAAGAGATAACGAAGAGAAAAGCAAGTAGAACTTAATTGTGGAAATTTCACAAACTTGCCTGCTTATGAGAACGCACAAGCCGTAAGGTATGCAGTTCCCCATCATCGAACTTGGTCCCATTGGTGCGCATGCGCAGCTCGGCTTTACCTGCTGCAGCGATCACCTCCAGCTCACCTGTATTAAAAAAATACATTTTAGAAGACTTAAATATCTTATTAAGCTTCATGCGAGGTTTACTACCTATAAACTGAGATAATCAATATTAATAGCTTTTAAAGAATCCTACAGCGTTAGCGAGCTGCAAACTCAGAGCCTAGTTTTTAAGATTATAGAGAAGCGAATTTTCTCTCATTACATTATTTTTGACAAAATAAATTTTATTGTTATAACTGTAACCTTTTATTAGTATATATATTAAAGAAAGAAAGAAAGCATAACGAGCTGATGGAAGGACAATATAGGTAATACGAAATTACACAAAAGAAAAAAGATAAGTAAAATAAAAAAGCAAACATGGCTGTAAGTATTCAGAGTTGTCGCCTTTTAAAGAAATTTTGCGTTTGAAGAGCGTCGGTGGCTCAGTGGTGTGGACTGTCGCCTTCCTACCGGGAGGGCTGGGGTTCAAATCCCGACACGTACCATGTATTTTCGAATTTTCGAAAATATATGTACGTTATCCGACGCTCTTACGGTGAAGGAAAACATCGTGAGGAAACCTTCATGCACGCCTGCGAAGAGATTCGAAGGTTGTGTGTGAAGTTATCCAATCCGCACTGGGCCCGCGTGGACGACTAAGGCCTAATCACCCAATACGGGTAGGCTCGTGCCCCTCGGTGGGGACGTTTATGAGCTGATGATGATGGAAGAAATTTTGGGGATTTGTAGAATTTTCAAACTTTCATGGAGTATTATACAACAAACCTTAGCATTATGATTATTGATGTCAACATCAACCTTTTTTATACAACCAATTACCTATGAATTAATGATGAATGATCTGACCGTTTTCGGTAATGGCGACCACTTCGACTCCTGAACAGTACGGCGCACATGCGCTTGAAGATGGCTAATGTAGCCGATCTTTGCAGTAAACTCATAACTCACCTATAGCATTATTAAAATTAAAGTAAACCTCACCATCAACCATTTGCAGTGCAAAGTAATGCTTATCATCAGGATCAGGGTCCACATCAGCGTCGGGGGCGGGTGCGCGGTACAGCAGTAGGCCTTGGGGCGCTCGGGCGCGGAACGTCAGGCCTAAGGCTGCTTTGCGGCGAAGCTGCGGCGCTGGCAACTCCATGTAGCCTTGGCCCTCCAGTACCGCGGACCGGATCACCTGGAGAATTAGTGAAATGACGTATTAAAATGTTCTGGTTGAAGTTTGTGTAACTTTAAAACTATTTCTATAACTTCTATGATTCGGGAAGTGGACACTGGTGCTAGTAAAATTACTGGGATAATAGATATAGATAGGGCTATCGTCACGGGTGACGGACTATCGTTTAAATTTTTCAACCGTTTCTGGTACGCTTTGGATTGGTAATTTTAAAAACTCTTAAGAAGAGGGCACTGTAAAGGGCTGTGTAGGACTTAAAATCTCGTGTCGCAAGTAACGGAAGCGGGTTTGTGTTGACGGACACTAATTTCTATAAACAGTCATTCGTTTCTTCCAGCACTGTATCTGCCACAGGCCAGCGCATCACTTAATTATCATGAGAACGAGGTGGTTATCACGGTTAGTTTATGACATCAGCCAAATGACAAAGTCATCAGCGTGAGTTCCTCAATATCACTGTCTTCTTTATCCCACAGATGTAGAGTCCCGCGGTACCCAAAGGGTCGGGCATCGTCTTAATATATACATCATAATCACTCACCCTATTCTCGCAAGAAGGCTCAACGCCATGCCGCGTCGGCGTGTCCATAAGGTTGTACCCCTCGCGGTCGATGTTCACTCCGCCCACGCACCCCAGCAGCGGCGGCGGCAGTCCCCCAGCGGCCGAGCCCCCCGCGGCCGAGTCCCCCGCTGTGGAGGCCCCCGGGGGAGCGCCCCCCACCCAGTAGCGAGCGCCGGCCAGGTCGGGCAGCGCCGCCGCCGACCGGACTGGCGGGGACGCCGAGCCGAGCGTCTCGTCGCCGTTCACGCGCACGCTGCCTGCCCACAATCGAGATCAGTACACAACATGAACTATTATTATTGACGACTCGTTTGGTGTTTCGGTTGAGAGGTCGACAGCAACACCAAGGGTTCCGGGTTCGATCCCCGGGCAGTACAAACATTTGTGTGCATGAACATGTCTGTTTTAATGGTCTGGGTGTTTTCTATGTATAATAGTATGTACAAAAAAAAATACATAGTTGTTTATCCGTTGCTTAGTACCCATAATACAGGCTTCACGCTTAACTTGGGGCTGTGTTGGGCTCAATAACTTTAATTTTAAAATACGTGATTGGATGGTAGACTTTAATCCAATCGGCAATTGTATAGTAAAATATTAATTCTACAGTATATAATTGCCATTTTAAACCATCATCATCAAAGTTGAACAGGAATATCACTTCATAATGGCAAAATAGTTACTTTTGCCGATGATACAGCCTCCTTTTTTTTGGTGATGACTGGGATGATGTTTTTGGGAAAGCGCAAATTGGATTTAATGCTGTTTGTGACTAGCTTAGTGATAATTTACTAACACTCAATTGCAAGAAGACTAAACGCATGCCCTTTGCTATCCGTAACTCATCATTACCTAAGGAAAGCATTAAAAATTATTTGTATATTGTATGATGTCATTTGTGGTGAGAAATAAATTAATTTTTATTTATTTATTATTTAATATGCTATTGTGTAACTCATTATTATCAGTTACTTGTCGTGACGACCCGTTCAAAAGTATAAGTTAGTTATACGCATACTCGTATTATACTCCTTGCTTAAATTGCGTCTAGATGGCACTAACATGCCGAACCAATGGTCGTTAAAACTGACGAGTTCTGGGGTGGAGACCGCGCCTTGGCAATCCTAGAGTAAGATGCCCGCTGGTCTGATGACCTTCTAAAAGGTTGCTGATGGAGAAGCCTTAGTCTGGATACCTATATCGAGCAGAAGACTGCGATAACACGAGAACTCCCTTTGAGTGACGGCATTAAAAGTTTTATGTGCATTTTTAGTGGTGATACAGTACCTTTCTCAAGCTTATTGTTGGCGAACAGTCGTATCGCGTGCACGTGTGCTGGACGCCCGTCGCAGTACCGTCCCCCAGCCACTATCTCCATTCGTGCTTCTGTATATTGTACCAGAAACACCACGCGGCAGTCGCGGAGTATCAGCGACACCGAACGGTTCTGGTGGAAAAGGTTCATTAATATTTTTTTTCGGATAAATGTGGAAGAATCATCTTAAGAAGAATCATGCTCATACCAATAGGACTGAGAAAAGAGAAAGAGGTGGGAGTGAAAAGTATGGAAGTTACTGTAAACCGGTGGTATATTGAAACTAGTTTAAACCTCATTTTAATTGATTAGTATCTTGTCAAGACTGAATTGAATTAGGAGGGTTGAGTTTGAGTTTTGCAGTACCTGCACGCTGCAATATGTTACATTAAGAGTCACAAAAAGTATAAAAAAGAACAATGGGACAGCTGGGATGCATCCTTCAAAAGCGCCAAACTTTTGTTGTAACATAATTATAAGTAATGTGTTTCTGACGTAAAGCCGTGTAAACAAATGTGATACATACATTAGCCACATCCCTAGCATGGAAGAGCAGGGCGTTCTCGTCCCTAGTACGGAAGGTGAGCGCCACGCTGAACTGCCTACGGTCGGGAGCTCGGAGTCCACCGCGCTTCAGCTCCGCATACCCGCTGCCGTCGAACCACACCATGGAACCGCCGCTGGAGTACCACCTGGTTAAAGAAGAAGTTAGTTATTGACCTAGTAGCCAGCTTATTTATAAGTCAGTTATTGGCCTAATAATCTGTAAAGTCGCATAGCACTGGTCTTTCCACACAGCATGGTTAAGGGTAAATTAGCACCGCAACCCAATACACAATTAGACAAAATAAGAGAGCGTTTTAACCCTCTCTATTGTGAATTTGTTGATCCTGAGCCGCTTCTTCTGGCACCCTCAGAAGAGTACCTACAGGTCGTGATTATTGAATTCTTATTTACGTCCCAACACGACTTAGCCATAGTAAGTACTTTATTGGAAGTACTATAGGTCGACCTTATATCTTCTAGGTTATACGCGCCGGAAGTGCAATTATCCGTATATTAAGGTGATATGAAGCAAAAATAACATCTAGCATTCCGTGCACTAAGCAACATTCGGTTCGTTAGGTTATTCCATAGAAATATCAAAAACTGGATGTGAAGTCTTCTACGTCAAGTTCATCCCTAGTACTGATCAGTCTTCGGTTTGGGTTGCGAGGTCCAATCGAGAAGGGTATGCACACATCCCGATTGGCTTAGTTACGACTGAACACTTCAGGATTCCAAACGATTCTACTAAGCTTTTTTTTGGAAAAAACTTCTTGCTTTTAGCCGCTGATGGCCTTCATAGCTTCACCGGGCTAATAACAAGAGCAAATGGCTCGCAGCCCAAAATATACTCACCGCTGAGTCCATCCCGTGTATTGATCAGCCTCTGGTCAGTGTGACCAGAATCTGTGGAATGGTCCTTGTAAAAGGCCTACCTATCCTAACAGGTTGTATGCGAAGGATCAAACATTTGTACGTCAAAAGGTTATGTAACTAAGTATCTACTAAAATAACTCACCGCTGGGTGCATCCCGTGCACTGAGCTGTCTTCGGTTGGTGTTGGAAGTTCCACAGACCGACTGTCGAATCGTCAACATATAAGGCATGTACACAGCCGGGCAAACCGAACACGCTTGGCGTGCCAAACGCGCTGGTCGTGCCAGATGCACCAGGCGTATCGGACACTCCTGGCGTGCCTAGCCAAAGAGTACTTGGCGCAAGCCTCATGCCTCCAGCCGCACTGGTGTTCGTAGCCCATAATGTTGTTCCACCCACACGCTCTACGCCCATCCGGACTTTATTCCATACCCTGCATACAAAGGTGAATTGAAGGTAGAATTACAGAAAGGTCTACATAAAAAGACGAATATAGATAAAAAAATAATTTGGATTTATTAATAATAGCATAGCCCGCCGGATCAGCAAATTGAAGTGGTAGTGGGCTGGTCACGTATGTCGCAGAACCGATAGCCGTTTGGAGCAGACGAGTTCTGAAGTGGAGACCGCGTTTTGGCAAGCGTAGCGTAGGACGCCCTCCGGCCCGATGGACCCACGACTTGCGAAAGGTTGCTGTTGGAGGCTGGATGAGGAAAGCGGCGGACCGGGATATCTGGTGCAAAATGGTTGAACAGAGAAAGAGAGAGTAATTGATGCGTCCAATAGTGCTTCCACCCCTGGACGAAGGCTTATCCTGTCCCTATCAAATCCATGGACTACTTGCCACCTTAATTCTACCCAACAACATAATTTTTATGATGTTGACAAAATGTGATTGATAGATTGTTTATGATAGGCTTTTGAAAGCAAGAAAGGAAGAAAAATATGTATTTGGTGCAATAAAAATTGTAACATGTTATTCCTTAAAATAATATTTAAAAAAGAAGTCTGCAGTCGCTTAAAGCTCTGTTTCCATTTAGACTATTATAACCTTTTATCAATTTTGCAATTCCATACACCTAAAAATTGCCTCGCCCCGCAAAATATAAATTATTTGTACCAAAAGGTTTTAAAACTAAATTAGGACACTTTTCAGCCATACATCGTGAGCAAAATTATTACAACAAATTGTCTAAGGAGGGAAATGTGGATGTATTTGGTGAATACAGTGCCTTCCTCAAATCAATTGCTCATTATTTGCATCAAGGTACATTGTAGTTTGATTTCTGGTTTTTACCTAAATTATGTTATTTGTGTCCATAGTATTTGTTTTTTATATTTTGTATGCAAGTTTTGTTTGTGCAAGCCGTGGCAGCCTATAATTAAGGCATCCCTTAATCATGTATTCATGTGTATCAAATACTGTAATTGAATTTACTTAGTGTACTCGTATGTTCTTGTTGGTTGTCCAAATAAATAAATAAATTATTGTTACCTTTCAATCTCGATACGGTAGGAAGTCTGGTCGGCGTCGTCCACGGTAGGCTGTAGTACTTCCGGGTGCAGGATCACCGCCTTACCCTTGCCCAGGTCCCAAGACAGACGCAGTTTCTTCTTTTCCACCAGCAGCTTCATGTATTTCTCTTTATCCTTTAGATCAAACATTTTGAAAGGTAAATATGACTCAATTTTACGTATCACTTGAAGGTGTGCTGGTATAACTGAAGAGAAAACGTAAAATGCACATCACAATTAATTTGTGAGAATATCAAAGTAATTTAGTCTGCTATTTTTTGATGAGATATTTCATGTGAAAAATATGCGCGTAATGTTTTGCGTGTAGCAAAAATGAGATCAGTCTTACAATCAGAGTTTCTGTAACTATTTTATAACTTTCCTTTTTCTTTCCCTTTCAGCTGTCTTATATCCAGCAGTAGACTGCTACAAGCTGAGATGATGAAATGCGCTAGAAACCAGTACTATGGCGAATTTTATTTTACGTAACATTCTCTAAAAGTTTCCCTAAAGGCCATGTAGAAAAATTATTTTAGGTGCGGTAAACAAGACTTTTCTACATTTCCTATTTTTTGTTTACTTTCATTTTCCATGCTATCTTTCCATTCTTGCTGCCTCGTTTCAATACCCTCAATCTTTTCTCCATTTTCCAACTTTTTCATGGCATATTTTTTTCCATTGTATCTTTCCATTTTAAATTTCTTTGATTTAATATCTTTCACTAATAAGAATGATCACTAATAATTCCTCTTACTCCCTATTTTTTGCTTTACATACATTTATCCATTCTATTTACTAACCTGTGAGTCATCAATAAGATGCAACAGCTGCCCGTCCCGAACCTCGCCATCGAAGGACACGTGTAGGGCCAGCCGCGTGAGCGCCGGCGCGGCGGACGCGAGCCGGTACGCACGGGAACACCCTACAGGGCCCGACGCACTCGTCAGCGACACTGATATCTATGAAAACATCAAATGGTTAATATATTAAATAATAATAGTCATTTTTCATCATCAGCTCATGTAATATCCCACTGAGGGGCACGAGCCTACCCGTTGTTAAGGGTGTAAAGACCTTAGTCGTCCTCGCGTGCCCGGATTGGACGACTTCACACACAACTTTTGAATCTCTTTGCAGACGTGCGCATGTTTCCTCACGATGTTTTCCTCCAGCGTAAGCTCCTTCGGATAACGTACATATAATTTCGAAAATTCGTAAAAGACATTGATACGTGGCGGGATTTGAACTTTGACACATATATTCCATTATCTATTTATTAAGTGGTGGTTGCAATTGCAATGAATAACCCAAGAAAAGCCACAGGTCTTCAAGCCAGCTATCAGGTCAGCTATCGCTTGTTTTGAATACAACTTACAGAGTGTTCAGTATTTAAGAATCTAGCTCAGAAATTAGTTAGAGTGAAAATAAAGCACAATAGTTAGTAGGAAGTAGCTAGTTATGGGTGTTATTTACCGAGTGTTCTACATGTTAGAATATAGCTTCGAATTACATTGAAGGTGTTAGAATTTAGCACAGTAGTTAGTAATACCTAGTTTTGGGTGTAATTAACCGAATATTCGTCAAATCACCCTGTTAGAAAATCTAACACAATCAAATGTAGTAACACTTAGTTCTAAGTATAACTGCCGAGTGCGCGCTGTGTTCTGACCTCTAACTCTAGCAAGGTCACTGTAAAGAGCAATAATGGTTATAACTGATCGAGTACGTGGTTCTAGCTGGTAGAATATAAATAGCATGCAATCAGCAGCAACAGCTAGTTCTAAATATAACAGACCGAGTGTGCAGCATGCCTCGCCCTGGCCAGGTTGGCGGCGAGGCCGGCGAGCGGCGGGCGTATCCACTTCGCATGCGCGCATCGTATTGTCTCATGTTAGGATATAGCTCTACCTAAGCTAGTTCTAAGGATAACTAACTGATTGCGCGAGTGTTCTGCCCTTTAGTATCTAATTTAACCTATTGCAGTCCACTGCTGGACATAGGACTCCCCCATTTTGAGCCAAATATCCCGGTACTCCACTTTTCTCATCTATGTGGTTCCTGCTGGTAGAATATAAATCGTATGCAGTCAATAGTGACAGTTAGTTCTAAGTGTTACTGACAGAGTGTGCAGCATGTCGTGCCCTGGCCAGGTTGGCGGCGAGGGGCGGGCGCAGCCACCTCGCGTGCGCGCATCGTAATGCCACATGGTAGCATATAGCTTTAGCTACGCCAATACCTATAACTGAGCGAATGCGCGGTTTGTCGTGCTCTCTGGCTCTAGCAAAGCCGCGGTGAACTAACTGACGGAGTACGTGGTTCCTGCTTGTAGAAATCTCATCCATTCAAAGTGAACTCAGTTATCATCATCACAATTACAGCTTAATATGTCCACTGCTGAACGAAGGCCTCCCCTAATTGTTAGGGGAGGCCTTCGTTCAGCAGTTGATAACCTTCTGTTACCCGTCACCTTACGCTATATCTAAACGGGTGCTGTGTTCTGCCCCTATAGCGCTAGCAAAGCCACTGTAAAGAGCTATTAATGAGTATAACTGATCGAATATATGGTTCCTGTGGAAGAATAGAAATCGCATACAATCAATAGCAACAGCTAGTTGTAAGTATAACTGACCGAGTGTGCAGCATGCCTCGCCGTGGCCAGGTGGGCGGCGAGGGCGGCGAGGGGCGGGCGCAGGGCGGCGGCGGCGGCGGCGTGGTCGCGCGCGGGCCTCCGCGCACTCGCCAACGCCGCCCACCTCCCGCGCGCGCATCGTGTTGCTGCTGATCTCCGACACTGCGCACGCAACCGTTCCTACATTGAACACTTGGACGCACTTTGTTGCACGCAATATTCTTACACACACATTATTATCCTACGCACAATAACACACACATTATATCCTACGCATAAATTCTTACACACACATATATTACACATACTTTATATTCTAAAACGCAAAATTCTAATATGCAAGCTCTATATTCTCACATGGACACGTTCTTACACGAACACATTGTATTCTCAAATTCACACATTATATTTTCATACGTATACATTCTTACAAGCACACAATATATTCTCACCGCACACATTATAGTCTCACTCGAACACATTATATCTCACTAAATTATTTCAAACACACATTCTTCCACACATAAATATTACACACAAACACAACACAAATGTACATCTCTACTTTCGATTACAGTCGTGTGCTGGACATATGTCTCTTATATTTTACGCCAGATCACTGGATCTGTCTGCTATCCTCCGATATGATAAGAAGAATTCGGCACGCAAACAAAATTAAAGCTGGATTTTTATACTCACCAAGCTCTTGAGCCTCCCCCAGCTGCGGTCCTCCGTACTGCTGTACAAATATCTCCCTCATCAGGTTATATCTGACGATACGTCTCAAGTCGGCCGCCTCGTTGTACACTGCGCGCGTAGTAGCGAACACTCTGTCAGCCTTGACGTCCACATCTTTCAATGTATCGGCAATACGGGCTCGGGGACGCTCGCCGAGCGCTCGCTCGCTCCACCCAAGTGCGCGGAGTGCCACGCCCACTACGTCAGCTTCTCGACGTAGACTCTCCAGTTTATTGCGGAGTTCTGGGAAAAATAAACTTCAAGTTAGGTCCTCACTTAATGGACGTCAATTGAAGTTACCAGTTTATGAGAACTTATCTAGAAAATCCGTTCAATAAAGAGAATATGATTAAAAATATTTAAATACCAGTATTTTTGACAAGTTAAAATATGGAGTTTTAATAATAGAACTTTGTATTGTACGCAGAAAAGGGCGTTGTGGTTTGCTATTGCTGTAGACTGGCCAGCATTATAATTTAATAAGAGTCACCAACGCCTTTTCAGTAAAATCCCATGAAGCACACTGAGACATAATTGGAGCCAATGTTGACATCGTAACAATGTGACTCACCGTGTGTATTATTCAGCAGCTGCTGTGCCACTGCTGTGCTATCTTAGTGAGTTTTTTAGATGTAGTGATTGTAGCAATGTCCGGACTCTGTGTTTAATGCAGGACTTACCATACGTAGTATTCAGCAGCTTTTGGAGGCTGCGACCCCGAGCGGTTGCTCCCGACACGAAAGTGAGGCCGGTGGCCAATGTTGGTTCTACTGCTCCATCCTAAGGGGTAACGACCCTACCGGCAGCAGTGTCTAGAATCTGTATGATGTAAGAATGCAGGATTCTCACCGTAGGTAGTATATAATAGCTCTGCAACGTCTGATAAATTAGTTTCTTCAAAGTTGTGAAGTTTGCGGTACTATAACTATCTCACCATGAGTAGTATTGAGCATCTTCTGCACTCTGTCAGTAAGTTTCCTAGACGCAGCCACTCCTGCAACAGCAGCCCCCGGAATGACAGCAGAGGCTGGTGGCGGTGGTGGCCGTGTTCGTGCCGGCATACTAGCTACTGCTGTGCCATCTAAGTAAGCTCCTGAGTTGTAGTGATCCTAGCAATCCAGACTCATTTTTTTGCAGGACTTATGCCTAGTATTAAGTAGCTTCTGCGCCCTCTCAGTAAGCTCTTCCGATACAGCGTTTCCAGCAGCACCTGTCCTCAGCGACTGTGACGGTCGCACATGTTCCTCACAATGTGTAGTATTAAGCAGCTTCTGCGTCGTCTCAGCAAGCCTCCGCACACAGCGACCCCTGCGGCAGCGGCATTTCCATTTGATGTTGCAATGCAGGACTCACCATGAGTAGTATTGAGCAGCTTCTGCGCCCTGTCAGTGAGCTCCCTGGAGGCAGCGACCCCGGCGGCGGCGGCCCCCGGCACGGCAGTGAGCCCCGCGCGGCGGCGGCGCGCCGTGTCCCGCGCCGTGTCCGCGGCGGCGCGCGCCTCACCCACTCCTGTCGCCACGCCGCCCCACGCGTGCGCCGCCGCCACGCCCAGTGACGCCGCTGAACGGGCGCCGCTGAATACGCTGCGACCAATGATATAAATGATACCAAAAGTATAGATTCGTGATATGCTCACAAAACAATCAAAAAGTGTTCCAAATGCAGCGACAGCACACCAATGATGTAAAAAAGTATAAATTCGTGATATGATCACAAAACAATCGGAAAAAGTGTTCCGAAGCGACAGCACACACACTTATTTAGAATGAGCGTACATTCACCAAAACAAAGAGCCTACAACTGTATTCTCTTTGGCGGTTCGTTATTGACGCACGGAAGGCGTATCTAACATTACATACAGAAAATCAATGGCTGCGACAATATATTTTATGTTATAGCAGACACACGAGCAAACAGCTCATCTGATGTTAAATTGATGTACATTTGCAATACCAGAGGGCACTCAAATGCGTTGCCGGCCCTCCAAAAAGGGAGCACGCTCTTTTTTTTAATCGCCAGTCGTATCACCCAAAAAATAGCTTGTCACATAACGAGCCGTGACACTACTGAAATAAGGTAGCGGTTTCCATAGTTTTATCACTATGGATATCTCCCTAATTTTGCACCAAATATGCGCTGTTTTCAGCCTAAACCAGACCCCTTTCGCAAGTTGTCGGCGTTGCGGTTTTCACTCCAGAAATGCTCTATATTTGACGACGTTCGTGCCATTGGAACTTGCTGATCCGTTGAGCTATATTGGTAATTTGATTGTTCCAATTTAAGGAATCTTTTGTTCTATTTATCATTCACACTATTCACCCAAGATGACCAATAACTTTATGTTTTTAAGTGACTAACTTAAAATTTGTTTCATCTGTATGCGTTTTCTCACCTTTTATAATGCTTAGCTTTCTTAGAAAGCTCAGCTACGTGTCTCTCGACGGGACGCAAGTATTTCTCGGTATATTTCGGTGTAATGTTGTAAAGGATGCCCTCCTTTTCCTCAGCGTCGTGCGCAAGTTCAGTGAGTTCAGCTAGCAAGCTCGGAAACTTGATTGCCAGCGTCTGACCTTGAAGGACTGAGGAGCTGATTTCGTCTGTCAAGTTATTTGCTGAGAGGGAATTGATATCCTGTAGTGAGAAAAAAAAACTTAAATAAAATAAAACAAAATTATTTTATAAAATAGTTTTACATTTACAAAACTAAAATAACTTTCATGACACAGGTATGCCACGGAACCTCTCAGTCGTATACTGGCTTTGCAATAGACGTACGGCAAGTAAAAGTATGTCTATACATATAGTGCACTGAGCGAGAGAATAGTAAAGTTATTATTACACGTCAGTTTTAGCACAACTGTATTGCTTCAAGTTTTAAACATCCTCAGGCCTGCTAAACTCACCTGTTCGCGGTAAATTCGCCATTACTACTCATCCGCGTCTTTGACTAAGATCTGACAATCTGACGTTTTAAACTAACATGGCTCTTAGTGGTCTATGAAATTACAAAATTAAGTAACATCCGAACTAGGCTGCAATCTTAAGATACATTCTAAGTTAGGGTACTCACTTCTAGAACTAATCTGCATCTAAGGGATGTGTCCCTTACTGCTGCTAGCTTCGGCTTGACTCGCTTCTCCACTGCGCCCACTGTGTCTCCAGCACTCCACACAACGTCACCTAGCCTTGGCAAATCGTCGGATTTCCTCTCCCATTCCTCAAGAGACGCTTGGAGCTTCCGGACGCGTCTCTGTATGTCTTCTATCCGGTAGTCGTATTCTTGAACTGCTGTTAATTGGAGATTTGCCTGTATTGGGACAAATGCGACGTTATTTTATTGATATAAAGCCTTTTTTTAGCAGTACTGGCTTATGCCCTCGATTCACTCGAGGTAAATGTCATGCTCAACAAATATAACGTACACATACAATATTTATCAGTTAATACCTCATTCCAAAGCTTTAGTAAAAATTTTTTTAAGAGAAACGTGCCTGCAGGTTTTTTCTGCAAAAACTTAAGAGAACGTTCTGGAGTAAAAACCAAGTTTTCATTCTGCTTATTAATGAAACACAACAGACATTCCGGATCAAAATTGTTTTCTTACCGAATCAAACACATCCGTGACACCTGCCATGAAATCAATCAGCCTAATATCCTTGATATGTCTCAGCAAATGTTTGCTTCCTTCAATGCCCTATCTGCTGATAGATGTTTCTCGCCTCTTGCAAACTCATCTAATACCGCTGTTTGTTCACCTAATTCCTTCGTTGCTTAATACCTCTTCCAGACCACTCATACTTTCAAGACTGAGGTAATGCGATTGCTCTTCCTTTTGTCTCGCCTCACTCTTCAATCTGTTTGCCTCTGTAAATATTCTGTGCTCAATTTCTTCCAATTCTCGTATCCGAGGCGGTAGATTGTCAAAGTTTCTCAAATCTCCCACAACTTTGTCTAAACTTGTTCGTAATTGGGATGCGTTGTGAGCAAACTCTAATAGAGCAGGGAAGGGCTTTGGTATTCGGCTTAGTTCAGTGAGGTCGGCGCGTGTGCGTAGGTCTCGAGATATGATTTCTACTGAATCCAAGAGTGTTTGAGTGCAGTTGTCGCAGGCTGAAAATTCAAGGCACGTGGTTCAAATTTGATATATTTTTTTAAAGGAGTCTTATTCATCATCGTCGACTTATAACGGCTTACAACAGAGCACAAGCTTTCTCGCATAGCATGGCTATGGGGAGCTAATAAGTTCATATTTATTGTAATTTTGACTTTTTTTATTGTTATTTTCTCATTTCTGTTTTAAGTTCATATAATTGTTTTTATTCTGTTCTTATCTCATGTAATTGTAATTTGATCTTATAATAATTGTCAAAAATAAAAACATTCATTCATTCTAAAAATAAAATTTGAGTAATAAGCCCACCTAGTCTGTCTACATTAGATATATATTTTATTTTAAGGACAAAAAACATTTAAGATAAGTAGTACTTTTAAGTGTTTATGTATACGAGTATATAATTAAGCCATGTTTGTGTGCATAAACAACTAAAGCAAATGACCTGTACAAGCACCAGTGCGGTCCATAAAAGCGCGCGGCTCGCTGCACCGGTCGCACTTGTCGCCGGCGGCGGGCGCGCGACAGCGACAACGGCCGCGCGCGTCGCACGACACGTCCGCCGCGCCGGGGCCGCACGCGCACGACGCGCACGCCCCGCCCGCGCGGTAGTAACCCACTGCGCAGTCCCCGCACTCCGCCCCCGTGTAACCTGGACAATGGACACTCAAGCATTCACGAATTTACACTTTTTTTTTTCAGTCTATAATAATAATGTTTATTTCATAAATGTAACAGTACAGTAAATTATTTGAACTGCTCTCACATAAGGTCACCCTGTGAGACCCGGTATACCTCGATATTTTATGATGGACAGCCACAATTTAAAAATACTTGTAAGTAGTTACACTTTTCAGCTACATTTCATTTCATGCAGAGACTGTAATTCTTAAGCAATAAACAGGGATAGTTTGATCATAAGAAGCCTTCTATCAACGTCCAAGCTTCGAAAAAGCCGAGGCAAATCTTATGAAAATAAAGATCTATAGCCAAGTTGCAACAGGACAATTTAATGTTTTTTGCAAAGTTTCGCAAGTTACACACGTAACCCAACAATTGAACACCGAATATAGTATAAAAAGTTACTCGAAATGATCACGTGAGATAGCTTTGTTCGTTGTTCTGTTTTCCCCTTATGGGATCACTCACTGTTGCCAACTATCTATAAATTGTACATACTTCTAATATCTGAAACAGTCTTATACCATGTTTTTGGTGGTATAAGACTGCTTAGTAAAGAAATAGCCAAGTCTCGATTGAGCTGCCTATTTACCTAAAAAGTAGAGCATGCAGGATGACAAAAATTGAGCGTTTTGCTCTTATCCATGGGTTCTCAAATAGCGGCCTGAAATGTGGCGAAATGGTTCTAAGAAAGGCTGGTACGGCAGTTTGTTTCGCGGTCGACTTGGCGGGGCAATGCTGTGCCATTGTCTTGTTAAAGGTGTTGACAACATTATGAAAGTATCCGTTCACGTGAACACTTCCAATAGAAGCAGTCCTTTAAACAACAGTTAAAATATTACCCGTGAACAGACGCTCGAGTTTTCAACTCACCAGGTTTACAGAGGCATTGTACACGGCCCTCGTGAAGAACACATGACGCCGCGAAGTTCCTAGTTCTAGACGGACAAGGGCACGGCTGGCAGCCTCCAGCGTCTGGTGAGCCGAAGTAGCCCGGCGCACACGTCGCGCAGTGAGGCCCACCGGTACCACCGGTGCAGTTCTGTACCAATTGTTACGATATGATTGGACAAACTAAATCTGGTTAAGTACACCGCATTACTGCAAGTAACTAATATATTACGACTATTTAAAAAATATTTATATTCAAAGTAAGTTTACAGTTTATTAATTAAGGTCGAAGTCACCTTTCGAGCAAGTATATGCCTGTGCCAGGTGACTCCGTTCTTTTTAACTACATAGGTAATACATTTTCAAATATTAATTAATTTAATATCAGACTACATAACATTTTTTACAAAAACAAAAATTACTTGTGTATTAAACTGTTTCTTTTTATCATCGTGGGATAGATCCGGATAAAAGGAGAGGCCTGAAGTAGCATTGAATATATAAGACTGTAAAATCGATCAAAATCACGGGAATAATTTTTGTGATTCCAACAGTAATAAGTTTGTTTTAAACGTTTTCTAGGATAGATTCTTACAATATTTAGAAGACTCACCAAACATTCACCAGTCTTAGGATCGCACGTAGTCGCTCTACCATTGCATTCACATGGCCTCGCGTCTCCTTCCAAGTTTATAACAATCGTGCCCGCAACATTGGTAATCCGGACTCTTGGCTTGGGCATCCAAAAACCGATAGCTGGCTCTTGGCAGGAAGGCGCGGAATATTCTTCAGAGCAGGCGCACAGTTCCACACCTAGAGCTGGTTCTGATCTGCTGAGCCCGGGGATAGCTGTATCCAGGGATACGTTGAGGAGTCTGATGGTGGAAAGAATTCAATGTTTATTAAAGTAGAATTTTGAAGTTGATTTATTTGAGTGCTATTGCCATGCAATGATATTGATTTTCATTAAATCTTAACTTTCAGAAATTATTGTAAATAGCGAATTATTTGACCTAGTTAAGTCACTTCATTTAATTCCATTTGTTATTTTTATCTCCTTTAAGTTATTGTAACTGCCTCCATGGTATAGTGGGCACAGCTTGGCTTAGATCGAAGGTCGTGAGTTCGAATTCCGCTGGGAAAAGTCATTGTACAAATTTCCTAGTTTTATTAGAAAAATGCAGACTAAATCACCTGTTTTGTTTTGTCCGAACAGAAAGATGCTATATAAATGTTATTTTGTAAATACATACATATTATACATATAAATACCCAGACCATTACAAACAGACATGTTCATGCACAAAAATGTATGTACTGCCCGGGTATCGAGCCCCGGAACCCTTGGTGTAGGAGCCGACGTTTCGACCATTACACCACATGGCCACCAAACGTCGTGAAGAACTCATGAAAAGCCGTAGCACAAATATCGTAGCAACTCACAGCGCGTGCACGTGGTCGTAGTGTGTAGGCGCGCGTGTAGTCACTCGTAGCAGGATACGGTCGACGCGCTGTAACGCCGCCATGAGCGCTGGTCTCGTAGCGAGCGCACCCGCTCCGCGCACCTCCCACAGGGACTCGTGGAGCCGCACCGCGTACGTGCCGTTACGAGCGGCTACGCGCTGTCGAGATTTCAATGAATATACACTCCTACAATGTACGTGTATGCTAACTATAATTAAAGCGAAGAAAATTAAAAAATATTTTAATTTCAGCAATAAAGTTATGATTATGTTTACAATTCCAAATGTTATTTTAATATAATAAATTTATGCAGTACCATATTTAAGCATTTAAATTCATTCATTCAGGAATTTTCTGAAATCGATGTTTTCTTATTATTTTATATTTAATGGATGCAAAGCAGTCGTCGACACTTTTAATTTATAACAAATAACTTTCGTAAGATGTTACAAAGAATGGCCAAATAAAAATTAAAACACTGCCAATTAAAATATTTACCTGATAGTGATTCAGCACAATCTCGTTCCCTTCAATCCTGACTAGTGGGAACAGTGCCATCGTATCCACGGGCAGTTCTTCTCCCCCCTCCTCTTCGACGGTGAACCTTAAAGCTCCTCCATAAGAAGTTACTCTGTCACCCAGAAAACGTTTGTCGAGTTCTATGTAGACCGGTTCCGGTGGCCATGGTAAAGAGATGGTAGTATCTGGGTGATGTGTGTGGATCGCGAATAGGCTGTCTCGGTCTACCTGTTGTTAAATGGAAAAAGTTGTTTAACTAACTGGTTAACAAAACAGGTTTGAAGTGGACACTTGGGTGAGTGTATAAGGTCGTTTGCTCGTATTACATCCATTTCTGATCACAGGCCTTCCGAAAAAAATAAGTAACCTAATGGAAGCATGGTTTGCTTTCAGCCAGTCTTCCGCGACTATTGGTATTACTTTAAATCGGTTGTCACTTTATATGAAGTAAATATGGTTGAATGGGTTTTAGATTGGAAAGCCTTGCTTCAGTGCAAATAAGGAAGCACGACAGGTGTTATACGGGTTTGCTTCACAAAACATCGGGGCTAAAAAACGGTGATAAAAAATTGAGATAACGGAGGCCAAACCTTTCTTTCCCTCCTCTATTTCCTTATATATCTCCCTTTTAAAGGTCACGGACACCATATTTCGTCGGAGTTGAAGTATCACCGGTTTTCTGTTTACCCACCTATAAAACAAGAACAATGAGATATATCTTACCGACATACTCTTGTCACCCTTGATCAGGGTCACGTGGTGAGGTGTAGCAGCATGCACAGCCGCTCTGGTCAGTGAAGCCTGGGTGCAGTATGTGGCTCGTCCAAAACAGAAGCAGGCGGTGCAGCCTGACGGGCTGTCCGCCGACAGGCCGAACGTGCCTTCAAGGCACTGGTCGCATTTGTGGCCAATCACGTTCTCCTGTTAAGGATAAAATGGCTTTAACGTTTATCGATGAATCACCTGGAGAATAACACTTATATTAATTTGGATGTGCAGAACGTCGGACGGTTCGATCTTACAATCTCCTCGTTTTCTAAGTAAACGTTACGTATTATGATTCTATTAGTTAATAATGTCATTTTTTTTTCAAAATTTTTGTCATAAATATAATTTTAGGGCTTGATTAAAACATTATTATTACAATATGAAGTTTTACTATAAGCAATTTACTGACTCCAGATTTCATCTACCCCGAAAATGAAATCGACTATAATAATGCCGTTTCCTATTGGATTCATGTTGATGATGGAGAAGGTCTAAAATTTTCGCAAACTATTATGTTTCCTTGTAAAAATTAGTTTTATTTAATCATTACATTTTTGTTTAAATAGAAAGCATTAAATATAATAACAATGCATTATTCAACTCTGAACAAAAACGAATAATCAATCCCACCTTGCATTGGCATCTGCCCTCATCATCACAAGGGCACACACCCTCGATGCAGTGTTTGCTGCCAGCGATGTTGCACATGCAAGGCCTGCACCGCGGTCCGAAGTGTCCCGGAGCGCACTCGTCGCACTCCGTCCCCACCCAGCCAAGTTTGCACTTGCACTGTCCAGATTGAGGGTCGCATTGGTCTGAATGGAAAAAAATATGTCAAGTCGTTTATATGAGGTGGAATGTAGGTATTTGTGTGTGCATGCGTTTATATTGTGTGAATAATAAATGTTGGTGTACCGCAAGGCAGTATACTATCGCCCGAAGTATTTCATCTGCGTATCAATGATGTGCTTCAGGTTTGTGACATTCATTGCTATGTGGATAACAGCGATTACTGGTATTAATCGTTTTGCAGATGACAGTATGTGCGAGAATAATCGGACATTAAATTTTTGTTTAAATTAAAGCGCTGTATCAAACGTTTATCTCAATTCCAGTTTGCGCTATACTTTTAAAGCCACAACTTGTCCATTATTTTTTTGGGAACACGTTATGCAGCACTGTAACAATCTTTTTTCTAAAGTCGAGTCAACACTGAACTATTTTGGGTGACATAACTTTTCTGTTTTGAGTCCTCGAACACATTATATAGCTTCTCAAGTTATATCGCCGATATTTGTCGTCTGAAAAGACCTGAGATCGTCAATAGGGAACCTACTCGTAGATCCTATTTCTCTTGACATAATAATTGTATTTTGGTATAGGTATTTAGGTGGAACTGGCGGGTAATTACGAGCACTATAGTAGATACTGTGTCATAAGTTATTTTCATAACAAATGAGTAACCAGCATAGCTGTGTGCTTGAATACTAAAGAGGCAGCTAAATTATTAAATAAAAGATCATTTCATAATAAAGGAGTAACTGCACTATGATTATCTTGAGTTTATAGGTGCACCAGGTTAGTTGTCTACTGCATTGTAAAAACATCTCCTCCCTCCATGAGGAGGAAGAGATGAACAGGTTTTTCCACACAGCATAATCATGAGGTTATGCTGTGTGGAAAAACCTGGTCTCTACAGTGTGATTTTATAGGCTGTCGATGAAAACATAGTAAGACTTCCAAGTTGTATCAGTTACAAACGGTTCAGTAAGTATGACTTACTAGAAGTAGCTCCAGGTCCACACTTGCAGGGGTGGCATCCTGGGGGTCTCGAGAAGTATCCCGGCGCGCACTGCCTGCAGCCAGGGCCTCGTGAGCGCGGGGGACACACGCACCGACCGCTGTCTGGAGAGCACACCTTGCCGTCCGTGCATTTTGGACATGCTGTAATGAAAATTATATCCTCAGAATTCTGTATAGCACCATCTAGTCAAATTAGCAACATTGTTATAATAAATAAAATAAGAGAACCTTTATTGTTGATGTTGCAACAATAGAACATTATTATAAACTCGTCTTTGGACATAGGCCTCTTCCTAAATTTCAATAGGGTTTATTGCAGTTTGTATCTAATTCTTTCCTGACTAACAATAGTTAGGAAAGAATTAGACACAAACTGCAATAAACCCTATTGAAGAAGAAGAAAAATCTTGTTGGGTAGACAACTACCCAACAAGATTTTTCTTCCTTTTTTCGTCTTACTGAACTCGCGGTAAGATATGGTGACAATTTGTATTCTAATCTTCTTTATTCTCACGGTAAATACTATTTAAATAATCATCATCAGCTCATTAAACGTCCCCACGAGGAGAGCCTCCCGTATAGGATATTAGCCTTTGTCGTCCACGCGGCCCAGTGCGATTGGACGACTTCACACACAACCTTCGAATTCTCGCAGGTGTGCATGAAGGTTTCCTCACGATTTTCCTCACAGTAAGAGCGTCGGATAACGACATATATTTTTCGAAATCGAAACACATTGGTATCTACGTGTCGGATTTGAACCTGAGCCCTCCCGTAGGAGGCGACAGTTCACACCATTGGCCACCACGCCTCTTTTAAATACTATTTAATAAAAAGAACTAAGTAAGCATCCACCGAACCCGTAGAAGCCGGGCAGGCAGGCGTCACACTGCGCCCCGCCAACACCAGCTGCACATGCGCACTGCCCCGTCGAGGGATCGCACGCCGCCGCGCCCGCGCCGCACTCGCATCGCCGACACCCGCCAAGGTGCAAGCCCCAGTAGCCTTCCTGAGGGATAACACAATGCTAAAAGTTAGAAAATCACTTTTGTATAGTGCTAAGTACCTAAGTCAGGATTTTATGATTTAGATTTTAGTGTAATATTTTGGATATTATATTGCTGCTTCTTAAAATATATAAAAAGTTTCCAATGTAATAGTTCTTTACCGTGCTAACTAGGTACCAAATCTTTTTACTTTCATAGGTTTAGCCAAAGGCTACCTTTATAAGATGTACAACCTTCAACACTACACAATGAACAAACTTTACATTTTAATAAATAAATTAAATAATACAACAAAATTACCCAGTAAAGCAGTGTTCCTAAAATAAAAATTAATAACTTTAACCTATTATTTAAAAAGGGTGATCACATAATATTAGTATTTATTTATGAGTCATCGGGCATATGTAAAAAATAACACAATATGAAAATCATAAATACATCAACCAATATCCCGGTACCGTCTGTCTGTCAGGTGTCAGTTAAGCCTATGACACAATTCCGAAGAATCGAAAGCAGGTTCCGCATAAATCATGCAAAAGCACATAAGCGCAGTTACAGCGAGATTTAATTCTTTGGCGGTGTTTAATTTATGTGTTTCACAAATCGTTTATTTCAGCATGTGCGTATATGTAAGTCAATAAAATTATTGTATGGGGCACAGCATACAGTTTTCGGGGACCAAGATAATCTTAACCTAGGCATTCGTACACATCCTCAATGATATTCTGTAAATATAAAGGTAGATACGCCATCCGTGCCTCAAAAACTAACCGCCGAAGAGAGTACAGTTTGTACTCTTTTGTTTAGGTAAATGAACGCTCATTTGAAATATGTGTGTGTGCTGTCACCGCATTGGGAACACTTTTTGTTTTGTGAGCATATCACGAATTATATTTTTTACATCATTGCACATCCTACCGAAAATACTAAACAAAGTCGACGGCCAACTTGCATAAGTAGGTGCTTATTTTAGAGTGAAAATTTCTACAAGGACAGCTTTTTATTAAGCCCTTAACAAGACGTCGCATTTTAAAATGAGAAAACTGCCTCCGTAAGATTAAGAAGCTAAATCCGTACTTCTCGGTTTCTAGTAGTATGATCTCACGTCATAATTTCTCCGTGCGATATTATAACTTAGTTCACTAAAACTAGATAGTCTGAAAATAAATTGATTCCATGCTTTTGTGCGCACGCAATATCATTAATCTCGGGTATTTTGCTATGTGGGAAAGCCTGTACCTCTTAATTGGACTTTAAAGGCAGATTCGTGATATTGATGACATTAAAACACCAGATGCTACCACATCAATTCGGAACTATTACATTACGATTTTAATAGGTTCATCATTATCAGCTCATAAACGTCCTCAATCAGGGGCACGAGCCTACCAGTTAGTAATGTATAAGCCTTAGTCGTCCTCGCGACTTCACGCACAACCCTTGAATCTCTTCGCAGGCGTGCGCAGGTTTCCTCACGATGTTTTTCTTCACCATAAGAGCTTCGGATAAACGTTCATATAGTTTCTAAAATACATTGGTACGTGGCGGGATTTGACCTGCACCCTCAAGATAGGAATCCACGCCAATGAGCCACCGATGCTTTATAACAGGTTCATATTAATGTAGTAAAAGACCGGCTTCACATCCCTATCTAGCACATAAACATGTCAGTTGACTCATCTAGTTTGATATTTGATTCCGCTCCGCTTTCGCATGATTGACGCACCAACTGTATACATATATTTGCATAGGAATCTATCGACTGCGGTTGGTTGGAAAAACATTAGTTGGTCTCCCATGGGAATTTGAATGCACTGACAGTTTCCCGTTTATTTTCTATCGAAATTGTGTTCCTTCAAATAAACAAGTGGCAGATGCATGGTTGATATGATTAGGTAATGAATTAAAAATATTACGGTTGAGGTAATTATTATTCAGTAATTGATACCATAATCTTTATATGTAACACATCCAATATGTAAGAGAAGCTTACCATTCAATCCGGTAGATTGTCTGTTTAGGTAATTAATTAAGAAACTTCTATTGGAAGTGACTCCGATAATGTTTAGGGTAAGACCGTTACCATCTGCAAAAGTTTCCATCCTAAGCAGTTCTTTTCCAGCGATCGTTGCAATTCAAGACCAAATTTCGTTGTTAGATTTCACTTTTTTCCGCTATGGAAGTATCTCTCGCGCAAATATTAAATTATAAAAAAATATATAAGAATTAGAAACCTGAATATCGTTTTTTAAAACCTACACATTGATTTGAAAGTTTGAACAGTGGAGTGCTAATAGTTTTGGCGAATATTGGATGTGACATACAGACAGATAGACGTGACGAATCTAAAAGAGTCCCGTGTTTTGCCGTTTGGCTACGGAACCCTAACAAATACAACATTCCCAGTTTAGGGTGGCCGCTGACATTTAATTGGGTAAGTCTGTATCCGATAACTGACAGTACACGGGCACGGCACCGTTAGCCCCGATACGTTTCGGAAATGTCACCGAGATATTTGCGGCCGAGTCGGCCATTGTGCAGACATTCCCGCGTTCGCCGTTTATGTTAATGTCGCTTGGTTTGCCAATTGGAGTGTGCTGATTTAGAAAGAAAGAAAAATCACTTGTTGACCTTTTTTAAAACAGATTTCACAAAAACAGCTTAACAACAACACAGATTATAAAAATAATATTAAAAAAACCAACACAGAACAAAAAGGTCAAAAGGATTTAGATTAAGTTAGAAGTAAAGTTGGAAAATCATTTATTGGAAGAGGCATAAAGTTTTTTAATAAAATAACGCAAAGTCTTGCCAAATTTCCCTTTCCAGTTTGTTGATTAAAAAATCCTCATGAAGAAAGGTAAATAGCCAAAAAATTATGTGTGGTCTAGCACATAGTGTTCCACCTGCCACAAAATCATTGAAATAAATTATTTTAATTTGACTTATAATAAGTAATGACAAAAATCTGTAAGCAATGAATGCTAAAGTTTAAAAGAGTGTCGAGTTTCTTTCCATCTCTTCTCAAAGATCTTTTTTATTCCGAACCAGTGGTAGAGTCAGAAAAATATAACTTTTGACGATTCAAAAGTATCTGTAACATATTGATTTGAATAAAGATACTTTAAATCAAATTCATCCTTGAAAGAATTTGATTCGTTCGATTTTCGATTTGATTAGTTCCTGACTTATTTATGATGACATAAAAATATTATATTTTACAGCCTACTGCTACAGGGAGCAAGAGTGATGTTATCTATCATGGCGTGCTTTGTCTCACTCTTCAACCAATGGGGTTCAAAGTCAAAGTCAAAGAAAAAAAACGCTTCAGTGGTTTTGGCCCTGCTGAGAACTAAGCTTTTTTAAAAAGAAAACGATGATTTTCAATTCTTCATGAACAAAAATTGGTTGAAAAGAAAGACAAACCATAATCGGATAAAGTTTTGTACCAGATATCTTGGTCCTGCACTTGCTTCGTCGTACCTCCACAACCTCGCAAGTCGTCGGCCCATCGGGCCGGATGGCATCCTACACTATGTTTACCAAGACGCGGTCCCACTCGAAAACTCATCTGCTACACCGGCCATCGGTTAGAAACATGACAAGCCCCTGCCACATAAAAACTTGCTGATCCAGCGGGCTATGTCGTAACTTTAGTTCTATCCGATAACATTAAGTCGGGTTGTTGCTGACTTATTACGCAATAGCTCACCTCGCATAGGTCACAGGCACGCCCAGTCGCGTGCGGCTTGCAGCGCACTGCCTGTCCGGATTGTCGCACGCGTTGCTCTCCGATCCAAACTTGGAGCAATTGCACCTGTAACAATGAAAAAATAAAGATCTACTTCTTCTTACTAACATACACACAGCGTCATCTAGCCCCAAACTAAGCATTTAGCCTGTAATATGGGTACTTAACAACGGATACACATACTTATATATATATATTTTGTAAAAACATATATAGTATACATTGAATACACCCAGAACATTACAAATTGATATGGTCATGTACACAAATGTTTGTATTGCCCGGGGTAGCCCGGAACCATTACTCCAAATGGGTATCAATTGTATTTTTGAAATAAGAACACGTTGACGATGTTATATCTCGCCATAAAAAGTATATATAAGTATGTTTATACGTTATTTAGTGTCTTTAGTGGCTAGATGGTGCTGTGTGAATGTCAGTGGATATTTATAATATATTTTCAGGAAAATTAGTGCCCTGCAGTGGCCCGTTACAGTCTGATGATGATGAAGAACAAGATAAGTGGTAACGAAAATACAAAATAGTTATATCAAAGGCAACAGATAAAATGTTTATCCAAGAACTTTAAGACTAAACGTTACGCCTTAACGATATAAACAACCAAAAGTTAGATACGATTAAGCCCCTCATCCAAAGTTAGTATAAAAAAATATGTTACCTCATTGGCACTTATATTCTATGTTTTTAGATATTTTTGAGTTTTAATAATTTATATAAATACAGGTGACTTAAGTGAGGGATCCTTTCTATCGATAATCCTATCGATACGTACGGTGCTTCTAAAGGTCCGACTAAAAGCTCTTCGATCTTTTGTTACTCAAAGGTAATTAGCAAATCGGTGGTTCATGATAACTTTAGATTTAGTACTAATGCTTTATTAGTGAAGTTCTACAATTATATCGAAAACACACCAACTCGTAATAAACATCGACCTCAATATCAAGACAAATAATTTTAAATGTCCTAATGGATATAAATTAATATTTATCATCAACACAAATGACGTAGCCACCGAAAGGCACGAGCCTACCCGTAAAAGGTGTAGTTATTAAATATTATTATTGTACAATACATATTTTGTCAACTTTAATTTTGTTGATAAGTATTTAATCATTGAATATATATTTATTTATACTCCGAAAAGAAGCTATTAAAATTGTTCGTGTCAAATGTAACTGTTTCTAAATTAAGCACTCAAATACGATTTAAAAAGAAGCACAACATTTGGCATTCTGGAGTCGGAATAAAAAATCAATTGAACACCTTTTATTAGCCTACTTGAATACTTATTACAAATGTGTGCTTTAGACATGGCTGACCATTTTATATTATAAGTGTATTTTATATTTTATAAGTGTACGGGACGGTCAGCTCGCTCACCTGGTGGTAAGTGATACGCCTGACCATGACAGAAGCAGTGTTTGAAGGAAATTAATGACAGTAAGTAGTCACCCAAGATGACAAATGCAACAATTACTAGGCTAAGGTAAAAGCTTACCTTAGCTTTAATGCTGCAAATAACGAAAGATGGTCATCGATAAAACGAAAATAAGGCACAACACTAAACCTTATCTTTGTTTTAATGCTGCGACAAGCAATACCGCGCTTATTACCGTAAGCGATTAGCTCTAACGCGCAAATTATGCGCGCGATACCGCGTCGAAAAAACCTTATGACGCTTTAAAAGCTTTCGCGCGTACAAACGCTGATATACGAGGATCGAAGAATCTTACATTTTGGTAGTATTAGTGGCATCTCAGTTTGATTGTACTCAGGTTTAAGTATTTTTCTAATTTAAATGTTTTTAAGTCTTGTATTCATGATGGGTACCTTTTTAGGGGTCCGTAGCCAAATGGCATAAAACGGAACCCTTATAGATTCGTCATATCTATCTGTCTGTCCGTCCATATGTCACACCATTTTTTTCTCCGAAACTATAAAAACTACACTATTCAAACTTTGTAAGTATATGTATTCTGTGAACCGCTATTAGGTTTTGACAAGAAACTTGAAAAATAATTAATATATTTTGGGGTTCCCCATACATTGAACTGAAACTCAAAAATTGTTTTTTAATCGTACCCTCCCGTGTGGGGTAGCAATGTGTAGAGCTTAAAAAATGATAAAGAGGTTTCTAATTTTTTTTTTATAAATTGAGTACTTTGCGCAAGAGACACTTCCAAAGTTGAAAAAAATGTGTTCCCCCCCCTAATTTCTAAACTATGGGGCTTGATAAAATCAGAAAAAATATATGATGTACATTACCATAAAATCTAACAACGGAATTTAGTTTGAACGATTTCTGTTGTGTAGTTTTTTTTTATACGTCATAAACGGTGAAACACCATTTTTCATATTAAAGCTGAAGTAGGTGCCTAAATTAATTAAAATTACTTTATTTTATGTTACTTGCTGCTACGGAACCCTCCATGGGCGAGTCCGACTCGCGCTACGCATTTTTTTTTATGTTATATGTGTACAGGACGGTCAGTACGCTCAACCGTGACAGAGTGGCATTAAAGGAAACCAATAACAGATAGACAGTTATTATGCCACATCAACGCCGCATTGCGCCCGACACTAAAGACAACAATTGTAAGGTCTCTTACCCGGTAATTTTACTAGCTACAGTGTCCTCATCCTGAAACACAAAAGTGCTTAACACTTCTGTTTCACGGGACGATATCTGGCACTGCGGTGCTACCTACCTAGACGACTCAGTACAAGTTTACCACCTAGTAAAATCTGTATGTATTCAAATCTGCAATCACCACACAGCATGGAAGCAAATGTAACTGTTTGGAATAACATTAAAACTGCATGGTGGTAAGATAAACAATTGAACTGAAATATAAACAAACGTGCCCTTTCCCATTGTTTTGAAATCGCATCAGGGCACGAAACTCTGCGGAAGTGTTAAGACCAAATAATAACGAAGCCTGTAGATTCCATTTCAGCTCTACAAACATAGCAATTGCGAATTATTGACAACGTGGAAAATTAGTGAACAATGTCGTCATGTCTTCTCAAATAGACGAAATTTCTTTTCTCTCTTTAACGTATCTTCCACTGCTGGATGTGTGCTGGGTACTCATATTATGACAGATATGCCGTTTCGTTTTTCATATTATCGACAGATCTTTCCTTTCACATAATAAAATATTTTACTATCGAACGATGTGTAAAATACAAGCCTCAAACAATTAATTCATAGTACTAAAATTTATTGCTAAAGTCTTGGTACTTATAATTACTAATCGACAAACGCCAATCTACACTTAAAGTGCCTACCTCATAATGTCTTAAAATCCCTCATGTCTTAATATTATTCAATGTCGTCACAACAATAAAACGAAAAATTTAAATCCATACTATACCGGTCGTTCTTACTCGTAAATTGGGTATAACATAGTTCCTTTCATAAGTGAACGCTGCTGCAGCGACTCAAGTAGTCTTTGGCAAATAATCTGGACAGTCAACAAGCTAAGCTTATTCTCAGGCCTTTTAGTGCCTTTCGAAATTACAAAACTACAAGTTCCACGCAATTACTGTCTATTGTTGAAAGTGCACTATATAACATGCAGTTGTGTGCACAGGTATGCGGCGCGAATGCAAGCCTAAAGCTCGCAAAGTGAGCCCGAATTATGTCATCTGAGCCAAGATTAATTGTACATTTCTGGCGAGTTGGCTAGGGTTGTAGATAATGTTTAGTTTTGATTCTTATTGGGGAATGAATGGATTAATTAATGCTTAAACCCAGCCTATTAAATGCACTAAAACACACAACTAAAAAACTCGGTGGCTCAATGGTGTGGACTGTTACCCTCCTACCGGGAGGGCTGAGGTTCAAATCCCGCCACGTAACAATGTCTTTTCAAAATAATATGTACGTTAGCCGACGCTCTTTCGATGGACGCAAACATCGCGAGGAAACCTACCTACGCCTGCGAAGAGATTCAAAGGTTGTGCGTAAGGTCGGCAAATCCGCACAAGGCCGCGTGGAAGACTGACGCCTATACACCCTCTACGGGTAGGACCGCGCCCCTCGGTGGGGACGTTTAATGTACTGATGATACTAATTTTATAAACAAAAAAAGTTATAGGAGGTATATTTTTTGGGACTATTTAAGGTAAGAAAAAGCGATAGATATTAAGTAAAGTTGGTTCTTATTATACCAACCCTGCATAATAATAGTTATGCAGATTGTAGCGTTGTAATTTATTGATGAATGTATCACTTTACCGTAGTAAGATATTACGGGGGCGGTTAATGGGTATGTTTAGAACGTTTGTAGCGTCGGTGCTCAGTGGTGTGGACTGTCGCCTTCCTACCGAAAGGGCTGAGGTTCAAATCCCGACACGTACCAATGTATTTCGAATATTCGAAAATATATGTACGTTATCCGACGCTCTTACGGTGAAGGAAAACATCGTGAGGAAACCTTTATGCACGCCTGCGAAGAGATTCGAAGGTTGTGTGTGAAGTCGTCAAATTCGCACTGGGCCCGCGTAGATGACTAAGGCCTAATCACCCTATACGGGTAGGCTCGTGCCCCTCGGTGGGGAGGTTTAATGAGCTGATGATGATGATGAAGAAGCGTGCAGTTAAGCACCAAATACTTAAGTTGATATAAGTATGTTGAATTGCTTAATAGATGAACTAGGGAACTTTTATCTATCTGTATAAACGAACAATTTCATGCATATAAGATGGTATGAATGTGAATACATATAATTTATATATAACATACATACAACGCGGGAATGTTTCTAGCCTTAGGGGTACTAAGTCACAGACTAGGGACAGCGATCTGGGACACCTGTTTTACGTTTTGAAGGTATGTTAGTTTATAGATTTATTAAATTATATATATTAAAAGAAAATGTTTAATTATTTTTAATCACAAAAGCCAAAACTATGCTAAAAAGTGGTGCAGCTTGGTTTCAATTATTTATTTATGGTACACAAACAGGATAACATGTACATAACACATTAAAGAACAGTGTTCAGAGTTGATACCGCCATCTCCTAATACATTATTACTAAGATGATAAGTCAGCATTTTTGTACCAGAAAATGATAGTAATATTATTGTAATACTGATTTAAGAGATGGTGGAAAGCCCCCAGGACTGCAGTCCAGAGACAGTGTAGGTTTTACTAGGTGGTAGACTTGATATTGAGCCGTCTAGGTAGGTACCACTGCAGTGCCCGATATCGTCCTGTGAAACAGGAGTGTTAATCACTTTTGTGTTTCGGGATGAGGGCACTGTAGCTAGTAAAATTACCGGGTATAAGAGACCTTACATCTATTGTCTCAAGAGTGGAGCGCAGTGCGGCGTTGACGGGGGAATAATTACTGTCTGACAGTTGTTGATCTCCACACAAAGGCCTTATGATAAAAGGGAAGGCGTATTAACGCTACCTTATCTTTTATAAGGTACTGTTATCCTGTGATCGCACTTAACGTTTTTGATATACTTTAAAGCGTCGGTGGTTTGTTGGTATGGACTATTGCCTTCCGATCTGGAGGGAACAGGTTCATATCCCGCTACGTACCGTACCGTACCACTACCGTTAACGAAAAGGCTCGTGCTCGTGGGGACGTATAATGAGCTGATGATGATGATTATACTATAAGAATTACTAAAAGCTCAAGCTTTTAGTAATTCTTATAACAACGGTAACATAAGAATCAATTCTTATGTTACCGCAATGTTATGAGTTACACACACCCACACCCACACAAGCACGCACGCACGCACGCACGCACGCACGCAGACACATACACACGCCTACTACACATATATTTGTAAAACCAAAACAATGTTTACACCTTTTAGATGAGCAAGAGCGTAGTCTCCTGACACAGGCATTTTCTGCTTAAAAGATGACTACGACAACTTTTTTGTAAATGTAAAAAATGTTGAAAAAATAAAGATATTTATTTATTATAAGTCTGACCTTTATTCTACGCTTGCCAAGATGCGGTCAAGAGGAATCGTCAAAAGTGCATGGAAACTCAATCATTAACGCGTTCATATTAAATGTGCAATGGAAGTACACAAATCTCGTCGCGTCGTGCGTATGCGCTGCAATTGGAAGTCGCCGACGCATGGATGACCACGACCTACATTGGCTGTGTCACCGAAATAGTACCAGACAAGTTAACATTTTTAAGGGGTTTTTGAGCCGCGATTGTTGCGTAGATTCTAGACAGGTGTGATTCACCATCGATTAAATTTTTACTTTCGATCAAGTGCGATTATGACCATAAAACTAGTTAATGCATAAAGAGATATGACTGTACGTGACACATAGGTTTTTTACCAACTTTAACGTCGACAAGTCCGTAAATTTTCAACGAACTCCCATAATTATACTACTTTCCATTACCTTTTAATAGGATTCATATTCGTTCCACACACTCGAGAATGAAATGTAAAACCTGACAAAAAGTCGCCACAGTGACACGACATGTCTTTACAAGCCCTTTTAGGGGTCGACCACGGAATTGGGTAAAGCATTCGGAGATGAATTCTCAAATATTTTAACTCTATATGTGTTGTGTATTTTTTGCTCGCCAAGTGATATTTGTGTCAATAATTTGACAGTTTTTAACAAGGCTTGGAAATTCCAATAAGGAATCAATACCTTATAAATATACATGTGATTACGGTATGTTTATAACTAACTTATAAACACTTTTTGAAAAATAAATAAATAAATTAAATAAATAAAAAAAGATAAATCTATATATAGTATAAGGTTCTCATAAAATCATTCCATATTTATATGACTATAATTTTAAATTTCAGGAAGTTAAGGCAGATCCTTTCGTCCAAAATACCTCAGTGTCTCAAGACGAAGGTCTTTGACCAGTGTGTGTTGCCAGTTATGACATACGGAAGCGAAACGTGGTCGCTCACTAAGGGCCTCTTGAATAGACTCAAGGTTGCTCAGTGTGCTATGTTAGGTGTCTCCCTACGCGATAAAATCCGAAACGATGATATCCGTTGGAGAACTAGGGAGACCGACATAGCCCAGAGAATTTGCAAGTTGAAGTGGCAGTGGGCAGGGCCCAACCGATGGCCGATGGGGCGAAAAGGGTCTCGAGTGGCATTCACGTAACGGAAAGCGAAGCGTAGGCCGACCCCTTACCAAATGAACGGATGATCTGGTTAAGGTGGCGGGTAGCAGATGGATGTCAACTGCAAGGAATCGGTCCGCGTGGAAATCATTAAGGGAGGCTTTCGTTCAGCAGTGGACATAATTAGGCTGTAATGATGATGATGATGATGAATTTTAAATATTTGTTTTTCTTTTTCACAATTAAAAAAAACATGATAATATAAGAAGTATTATGATTGGCAATGAAATATTTGGGTGATGCTATTAACTAATGAACTTTGTCTTTCAGTTTCTATAAACCTATTTGCTTTTATCTCAGTTCTATAAAAAGCAAAATCTTTTGAGTTAAAAAAATAGACATTCATTCTTCATTGCACATAAAAAGGAGTTCATAAAATTAATTACAGTTCAAAAAAGTCTAATGGACTTGAGGCACAATTAAGTTTACTAAAAGTATGCAGCACTGCGACTAATCGCATTCCTATGACACCGGTCAGTGGTGCAGCTGGGTATATAACACATTGATACGCCGCACGTGTCCGCCAATCCCACTTCTGATAATGCCATACCCAGTACAGTGCGATCCACGAAAGATGACCACAAATGGCGGCGTTTCGCGCAAGATGAAGAGTCTTTTAATGATAGGCAAACATTAGAATTATGTTATAATAGCTTTTGCTCGCGACTTCGCTTGAATTAAATTCGAGGTAACAAGGAACACGGTGCTGTAGATGATATTATACGTCTTTCCATTCAAAGTCAAAGTCAAAACATTTTATTTCAAATTAGGCTTACAAAAAGCACTTATGAACGTCAAAAATACATAAAAATATAAAAAAAAACAATTAAAATACTAAACTAAAAATATGAGTTTTGATGCTTTAAAAAAAACGATAGTGTAGTACCCTTTTTTAGAAAGGTGTTGTTTGATTCTAACTTTAAACATATGAAAGGGCAACATTACAATACTTTGCGGTACCTTATTGAAAAACTTTATACATTTTCCTATAAAAAATACCTATTTTATTAGTCTCAAGGCCGGAACAGCAAGTTTGTTTTATTCCTATTAAAATTGTGTATATGACAATTTTTCTTAAAGGTGTTATAGTATTTACGAACATAAATTAAATTTTCATAAATATATTGCGATGCTACAGTCATTATATTTATTTCTTTAAAAAGAGAGTCACGTGGTCTAAGGTTGTAGATAAAACGAATAGCTCTTTTTTGCAGCACAAATATTGTATTAATGTCGGCAGCCGAGCCCCACAACAGTAGACCATACGACATGACACTATGAAAATAACTAAAGTAAACCAATCTTGCCGTTTCTATATCTGTCAAGAGCCTTATCTTTCTAACAGCATAAGCTGCCGAGCTAAGTCTACCAGCCAGGGATTCAATGTGAGGCCCCCATTGCAGCTTTCAATCTAAAATTATGCCTAGAAAGGCAGTGGAGTCCACTAGCTCCACTTGATCATTATTTAGAGTTATATTGGTCTCGACCTGCCTTACATTAGGCATAGTGTATTATTAGTGACAAATATTAAGCTAAACATTGATATGCGGAACACCATTTTTTAGCTTTCTACCTTAAAAATTGCGGAATGCTCTAATCGAACTTCCACCCCTCTTTATGGAAAAATTGAAGGTTAAAACTAGACAAAAAGTACCAATATAGTAAGTACTTACTACCTGAGTATATAGTAAGTAATTACTACCTGAGTAAGTAGTTACCATCTACCATCAAACCAAATTTCATCAAAATCCGTTCAGCCGTCTAGTCATTAAAGCATAACAAGCAGACAGAGTTACTTTTTCATATATAATATTAGTATTGATTAAACATTTCGTGAGCGTAAACACAATACAAGAATTTTCGCCGTGCCGCCACCGCACGTAAGTTACCTAAAAAGGGCTGCTGCGCAGTGGTCATCTTTTGTGATCGTACTATACTCCGTGTCGCTTTAAATTAGAAACACCAATACATTATTCATTAATGATATTATCGCCTCGTAAAAGTCAACTGTTTATTTTACTCGCGTTGGCAGACATAGAGCTGCAATATTGTAATTTAATGCAATTTAACGGGATATTTTCCTATTAATGTTATTTTTGCTTAGTGGGAAACTGGAAGTTTTATAAGGTTGTATGCGTGAGTCTATCGCGTTTCTCGACTAACTATGGTGCGATTCATCTGCGTTTGTAAAGTTGGCCTTATTAAATTTTTCATCGCAAGTTCCCTTAACATCAACAGAGCCGTTCCAGGATGAAACAAACAAAAAGGGAGACAGATATAAAAAGGAAGGAAGGTATCGTATAAATTTTTTAGCAAAAAAAGATTTTAAAGTACTAATACTCATTGCATTTTTATTTATTAGCGACAAACATCCACGTCCTTCACAGTAAATGCCTTTGCTGATACCGACGCCACCAGCGACATTTCGCAAGTCTCCCGGCTGACGACTTCAAAGTCGACGCATCAAAGTCAAGTTGCTTTTATTCAACATGGGAGCAGATAATGGAAATCATGAACAAAACAATTTAGGTACCTACATACCTATATTTATCCGTTATTTAGTCACCAAAGTTCAAGTTATCACTAAGATTGGGCTTGAAGATTATTTATTCTTTTTTTATGGATTGCATACCGTGCTACTTACTCAAATCATAAGCTCATTAGGGCCACGATTTCAAGTATTAGGTGTATAATATAGAGTCCACGCAGGCTCATTGTATTGGCGACTTCACGCACAACCTTTGAATTTCTTCGCAGACGTGTACAGGTTTCCTCGCGATGTTTTTCTTCTCCGCAAGAGCGTCGGATAAACGTAGATAATATTATTTCGAAAATACATTAGTACGTGGCGGGATTTGAACCTGCATCCTCCAGGTCGGTAGGCAAAAGTTCATATGAATGCGCTACCGACGCTGATAGGTATACTATGATTTTTATATATGTCACATATACTGACTAGGCCTGTCGTACGGCTGCTAAAGCACTTTACTTGTTGCATATATGTCGTATACATGTGATAAGGATAGTGTTTTCGTAGCCGGATTAATCGGAAAAAAGGCTCAAAATTAATAATAATAATAAAACACTTTATTGCTCACAAGTACACAAAAACAAACGAAACAGTCTCATTTACAATACTGTGGGCAAAGACGGCCTAAGGAAAGGTGACGTCAATATTTATGTAATTTATTTTTGGTAAAGTTTCAAAAGACACTATAAAAAAATAATAAAAAAAAATCAAGTTAATTTTCTCATCATAAACACAAAAAAGAAGAAAAACAAAAGTTTATCGCAAGGTTTACACCCTTTTTTGTAGTTTATAAGAGACTGATGCCTGTGATATGTATTTAATATACTTGTGGTACAGGTCATCAGGCTCCCACCACCACGGAATAATTACTGTTTGATGCTGAAGTGATACAACCAAGACATACTTAAAACTTAACATGCACTAGACACTAATTAGGGACTATAAAAATTATAATATTTTTTTAAACTAGACTTAGAATTATGGATTATAACAGCTTTGATATTCTATTTCGTGTAATAATAAGATAGATTGGAATAGAGATATATATTGGATGTATACAAGTGTATTGATTGAGTGTATTAAGGTTATGTGTGTGTATAGAAAAGTGAAACATTATATAAGATACTATACTTAGTAAAGTATAACAATATGATAAAAGTACGATACTAGTCACAAATCTCGACATATGAGTAATCAGTTTACAAAAGTCATATTGAGGTAACCACAACTTTACATTAAATATGATTGTGTAAGTACATATATTTCGACGACCCATTTGGTGTTGCGGTTGAGAGGTCGACTGCTACACCAAGGGTTCCGGGTTCGATCCCCGGGCAGTACAAACATTTGTGTGCATGAACATGTCTGTTTGTAATGGTCTGGGTGTTTTCTATGTATAATATGTATGTATTTACAAAAAAAATATATATATAAGTATGTTTATCCGTTGTTTAGTACCCATAATACAGGCTTAACGCTTAACTTGGGGCTAGATGGCGCTGTGTGAATGTCAATGGATATTTATTTATATTTATATTTATTTCAATTAAATTTGTACACATACAACTCTATTAACCTAGCTCCAATCCGACTTTTCGAAATAACGCATATCCCCTCACTGCTAAAATATCACGTCAGCCAACGAAATCGCAGCACCATTCAGCAAAGCGTGTTTAATAACTCGCAGGTATTACACAGTTTCGTAACTCAGAGCTTGCTTACGGCGCATAAACTGAACATTTAACTAGTTTTGACGTTAGATAATTGCGACGATTCGTGCTTTACAGGGCACCTTGTTCTGAGAGAAGACTATAAGCGACCACTGATGACCAATTCGGCCGATACAAAGGAATTGGAGTGTCGCGCGTCGGTGGCTTAATGGTGTGGACTGTTGCCCTCCTACCGGGAGGGCTGAGGTTCAAATCCCGCCACGTATCAATGTGTTTTCGAATTTTCGAAAAATATATGTACGTTATTCGACGCTCTTACGGTGAAGGAAGACATCGTGAGGAAACCTGCGTACGAATATGAAGTGATTCAAAGGTTGTGCGTGAAGTCGTCCAATCCGCACTGGGCCCGCATGGATGACTAAGGCCTATACACCCGCCTCGGGAAGGCTTGTGCCCCGGTGGGGACGTTAAATGATGATCAATATAATTTGTACAAATGGTACTAAAATATAACCTTAGGACCATCTGTAGGTACCTTACGTATAAACTATGAGTGTTTAACAGAAATAGGTACTGTACAAGCAAGATATCTTTATTATTATTTTTAACACCAATAATATAGAAACAAGGGCTACAGTCATGTTGCTAACTTGTGACGTTACCAAGTTAGACTACAGTATTCAGTCTCACCTTTCAACTCTGAACACAGCCATATCAAAATCTCAATTATTATGAGAGGAGAAATGGAGAAGCCGGTAGAATATAGAATACAATTCGGTAGAATGTGGAAAAAATATTCACCGGTAGAAAAATTACTGGTTGAATGTGGAAGTATCCAGAAAAAATGAGGTAATATCACGGTGTCTCTACCACCTAGTAAAATTGATTGATTAATAGTACTAATTACATATTTTATTGTGCCATAATAATGTAAAATGACCAATCGTTTCATTCAATTTCGTTGGTGTATCTATTATATTTGTAACTAAAGCAAATTATCAAATTCCATACAAATCTTCCCAAAATGGCCGCTGAACTTTTAAAAACACTGCCGCCATTGCCCCACTTTTAACATTACCAAAAGTGCACATAAAACGGTGCCGTTCTAATTCATTTGATGGTGCAAGTTTGGTGCTCACTTTAATGTATTTTTTATAGCTGCTAAAGGGCTCTTATGGTCTCACATTTTGACCATCGTGTAAATGTTATACATTCACTTAACGATCAATAAAATGTGTTTTGATAAGGAGAGCTTGATGCGACCGCAAAAATATAGGCACCTTCGCGGTGGCGTGGACTCCATATATGCAAATAAGCAGGACATATCCTGTGCGTCAAGACAACCCGGAAAATCACCAACGTATTAAACGATTCCCACTTAGTCGCCCATTTTCCTCTATAGATTTGACAAAAATAAAAATTATTCATTGTTTTTGCGATTAGTGTCACTCACTTTGATACCCTACTCCTAATTCTGTGAACGCCACTGCACCTTCGTATTTTTACGTACATTTTTAGAAATTTTGCAATAGTTATTTGTTAGATGGTTCACCGAAAAATGTTACCTTGAGTACCGGATATTATCGCAGGTAACTATCTATTCTCGTTAACACCAAGCTGGATTGGATTTGGTGGGTTACGGACTAATCTTTCCAGTTTCCATAGCCAGGTCATCCATGAAAGCATTTTCCCTGTAGTGGCACTATAAAGCCTGGAATATTGATTGGTATCTAGCCTCGCAGCAGCTTAAGCTAAGGCCATAATCTCTTTTTATAACTACTAGTGGCAGAAAAAAGACATTTCGGAAAATACTGTGGCCAAGGGTGTTTGGCGCATGGACCAACAAGATTTTTGGGGGGTTGGGGTGGTTTGCCTTCTTTTCCTCGGTGGACGAGTCTTGAGTTTTGTTTCAAACAATCAGGTTTTACAAAGTTTGAAAGGTCTTAATTTTTTCCCGATATGAATCATATCAAGTAAACTTTTATTTAGAATAAAAATACATTACATAATACAAGGACAATCTTGCGGTATTGTAACAACAAATAAATAGAATGCATTAATTTGGGTATTTAAAGGAAATAATAAAAAAAGCAACCAACCAAACCACTTCAACTACCGTGAAACTTAAGACATTGCGTCTAAAATTAGTTGCGGCGAAAAGGACCTTATGCATTTTGTTTTGTAATTTTAAATTTAACTTCTATTAAAAAAATAAGTAAAGATTGTTAAAAAATAATTATTAAACACTATTCAGTCGCAAAATCAGAGATTCCATCCAATGATATAAAAAGTAAAGAGTGATAGTTCACAAAACAACTGAAATAAGTGTTCCAAAAGCAGCGACAGCACACATACAATATTTCGAATGAGCGTACATTTACCTCAACAAATAGCCTACAACTGTGTTCTCTTGGCGGTTAGTATTTGAGGCACGGGTGGCGTATCAACTTTTATATATACAGAACATCATTGGCTCCCTCGCAAACAAGCCTATCTACAGTAATGTCGTAACCGCGCGGATCGACTTTGATTCTCGCGCCCTAATTACTTAATTATCGATCTTGTTTAACATTCATTGAGCCGGCATGATCTAGTGTGGGCGCTTTTCTCATTAAGGGCAAATTAACGCTTGTTTGTACCACAGCTGACCTAATTGCTGTTATTGGAAGTATAAAGACATCGGTTCGATAATGCTTGAAGTTTATTAGACAAGATAATCCCTTTTTACCAGAAAATAATCCTGTAGGATAGCAAAGACTTGATGAAGTACTACGTGAATATTTCATAAAAAAAGAAAGAAAACATATGTTAAATCTAAACATCACATACAGAACGTGTGACAAAATAACAAAATAAAGTTGAAACGTACACAGTTCTATTGAATTGCTCGATGTACCCCCTTGACTACAATATCTGAGATACGACGTCTACACAAAATGGACTCAGTCAGCATAATAGGTGTTACGGATAATTAGTAGAAATCACATTTAGGAAACCGATGGCCGTTGGAGCAGACGAATACTGAAGTGGAGACCGCGTCTTGGCCAGCGTAGCGTAGGACAACCGAAAGCCCGACGACTTGCGAAAGGTCGCTGGTGGAGGCTGGATGAGGAAAGCGGAGGACCGGGATATCTGGCGCAAAATGGGGGAGACCTATGTCCAGCAGTGGAACTGCGATAGGTTGAATAGGACTTTTAGGAAACCGAACCTCATATTATTCACAAGACTGTACGATCTCCATATATGACCTTATTCCCCGGTTCGCAACACATTATTAACAAACACCAGGTAATTAAATCAGCCAAGCTAACAGGGTCTAATACGGCCTAGATCTTGTGACCTGGGCAGGCTAAGCTTACAACTTACTCTCTCGCTGTTAGCTAATGGACATGAGTGTGTTGAAGTTATCGGGCATTATTTGCATAAGTCAATGTCTGTACAGAATTGGACAAAGGGTTACTAAAGTTGCGTAAGTGCATATTTCAATTGCTATGTTTTGTATTTAATTTGTACTAGAATTATTGAGAACTGAACATTTCATCATCGTCAGCTCATTAAACGACCCCACCGAGGGGACGAGCCTACCCGTGTAGGGTGTTTAGGTCTTAGTAGTCCACGCGGGCCCAGTGCGGATTAGACGATTTCACGCACAACCTTTGAATCTCTTCGCAGGCGTGCGCAGGCTTCCTCACGTTGTTTTCCATCACCGTAAGAGCGTCGGATAACGTATATGTATTTTCGAAAATTCGAAAACTCATTGGTACGTGGCGGGATTTGAACATCAGCCCTCCCGGTAGGAGGGCAACAGTCCACACCATTGAGCCACCGACGCTCGTATAAAATATATTTAGAGTCTGTGCCCCACGAGATTTATTCCACATGTATCTTTATCTATGCAATGTAATTAGATGCAGCGTTGGGAATGTACGTTGATAGTGCAATCAAGGCAGATACGGTGGACACCTGGCCAGTGCAGGACCAGCCAGCCCACGAGTACTAATTAGGCGTGGCTTGTATCAGATAGGCTCGACACCAGCAGACACGCTGGCAACTGCGATGAGATTATCGGAAATATATGCGGATTTTAGCGAACTTAGTATCTGCTTTGCATTTGTGTCTTATTTTTTGATTTTAAAGGCAAGCAAACGGGTCTTGATGTGTTTAAATCAAATTGTCATCCGAAAGGACACCCTCGTCCGCAAGAGCCTTAGTCTCGATTCCCTGTTGGTTCGCACAGTTCCTATTCGCGTAACCGGCGTGTGCTGGGCAGCGTTTCTCTCCAAACATGTAAGTTTAATAATCTTCCCGTAATGCCCTAACCCGAGGTTCGAGTCCATCTCTGGGACGTCATTAGGATCATTTGTCAATTTTTAAGGCTAAGAGCTGTCTGAGCTCGCTACTTGACTTGTGAACCTTTAAAGGTTATCAGCTCACAGTGACGCAGCTAAGTTGTAGATTTGAAAATATGGTACACAGAATAACTGTAAAAGTAACCATATTTTTCGAAAATATGCAAAAATGAAACTATTTTTTTTTGTTTTCATTTATCCCAGGAACAAAATATATAATTCAATTTATAGAATTTTCATTCAAAATGTCTGTATTACCTTTAACTATAGAAACTATATTAATCAGTGTGCTTATTATAATTCAGTTATCTTAAGTGTATTTCCCAAATGACGATAAGATAAATAATAAGAGATCACGCCTTTACACTGATTGGCACAAAGGCTATGTTATCACTTCGAGGGCGATTATTGAACCTGCCGCGTGCAGCTATCGTAGGCAGAGCTCATTCACTAGAACAGGGGTGGACAACCTGCTTGAACTTTATCATTTATAAAAAAATAAATGTACTATAGTGTCTGTTAGGGTTGAATCTCATAATTGTCCTATGCGGCCAACAGCGAAAAGTCCACCCGAACAAGGGTCTATCAATGATTTACTTGGTCAGCTTAAATCACTTTTTTAAACTACTTTTGAAGTTAAAGTAAAATTGTCTTTTCTTCTTCTTATATGAATGTAGCTTACTAATCGTAAACGAATTTTTAAAAAGGGCACCGTAGTTTTTGAGTTTATCTATTACAAACATACACACTAAAACACAAATATTTTCTTTTTATTATACTAGTGTTATACAAAGAAAAGAATTGTTAAATTGAATAGTGTCTAGTTATTATCAATCTTAATTTTCAGTTTGTTCAACTGATACCAAAAAGTCTTATCTCAAAATGTTTCGGACCCCTGGCTGGGCGCGCTGTGCGATACGATCAGCGCGTGCGCACGCCCGCCGTTGCCATGACGCGTCGTTTTGCAAGCACTTATCTATCAGCTACTCGAAAAACACCACTCTTGTTTAGGGATTAGTACAATACTATATGTGTTTATTGCATTGTTGCATGGATTAATCTTTATAAGATATTAAGGTATAAAGCTGGTCTTCTCTACGGGAATACCGTTTTTGATTCCCCTTTGTGTATATCAACCTCAGTTATTTCTCTTGCTATAAAAGATAAATATTCTTTTGCACAGAGGCAGTGAAATTACTGGATGCAATTAAGCAATTTTTACGACACAAGTTAGCAACTATACTGTGGTCCGTTCATTGAGATATCAGATTATTACAGGCGACATATACCATTTACCACCAGACGGACAATTATCATTGCTGACAGAAATCCCATTAAAGATGTACTGAGCTGTATTCAAAATTCTTGACTAAGCAACAATACATTCATGAATGACAGACAGGTATCGTCAACCTTTAATTTACTCCATAATATTATTTGACATGTAAATATTTGTAATGCAAACAGCAAGCTCCTACGGCTACAATTAAACCACAAACGTCAATCCGCGGAAGGTTTCAACTGCTTGTAATTAGTAATGAATATAGCAAACTGGAATTACGCTCCAGAAATACAGACATCACAGCAAGATAACCATATGTTGATGTTTACTGGAAAACTGGATATTAGTCTGTCAAAGTTGGAAATTAAAAATTTCATGGCTCTATTGAAATGAAGGCGAGATTTGAACTGCGTGAGCTCTATTTATCTGTAATCTTAAAAACACTCGTTCATTTTCTTGTGTGGTTAATCTTCCCATAGCTCTGCTGTGCGGAAGGCCTGTGCCCTGTAGCGGGTCGTTATAGGCGGATGATGATGATAAAATATTATTGTCACCGATGATCCACCTTATGTGGTGTCCTGCTTGCCCAAGTAGCTGTTCTCTGCAGGATTTGATGACGGCTGCGGACAGCGCTGTCGCCGTGGCTGGCTTTTGGGCTTCTACGGTTTAATTGTTCTTGCCATCGATACGCTAAGAAGATTGTCACCGCATTGACATTAATAACATTAACAAAGAAATAAGAGAAAAACTTCAACAGACACAATCTCATCATCATCAACAGCCTATAACGGCCCACAGCAAGGCCGTCCTATACAGTATAGTTATAGGGAGATTGGGCTGTAATTAGTGTTGCCTGGTGTCCCGATTTACGCGGGACGTCCTGATTTTCAGGGTCTGGGGATGATGATATTGATGGCGTAGTGGATGGCGTAGCGGATAACGGATCTGCTACATACGCGGTTCTTGTGTGGTTAATCTTCCCATATCTCTGCTGTGCGGGAAGGCCTGTGCCCTGTAGCGGGTCGTTATAGGCGGATCATGATGACGTATTATTGTCACCGCATTGACAATAATGCGTTATCATCATCATGGCTCATACTCGATGGCGTAGCGGATAATGCGTTCGATTGGCGATCAAGTAAATTGCCCAATGCGGATTCGCGGGTGTTAACAACTACTCTATCTACAAACTATCGTAGTCCACTGGACATAGGTCTCCCCCATTTTGCGCCAGATATCCCGGTCCTCCGCTTTCCTCATCCAGCCTCCACCAGCGACCTCTCGCAAGTCCCGGTCTATCGAGCCGGAGGGCGTCCTATGATAAGTACGCTTGCCAAGACGCGGCCTTCACTCCAGAACTCGTATGCTCCAACGGCTATCGGTTCTGCGACATACGTGATTAGCCCACTGCCACTTCAACTTGCTGATCCCGTGGGCTATAACGGTAACTTTAGTTCTTGACAACTTCCATCCTAATATTGTAGAAGGACGAAATCATCTTCCGTTTCTTTTTTTATTTAAAAATTTGAGTGCGTTTGACTGCTATCTCACCTGATGGAAAGTGACGATGCAGTCCAAGATGTGTGTCCTTCAAATTCCCGAAATTGTATGTATCGAGAAACACAGACGCAGGAAGGTCTTTCCACTGCTTTGAAGTTCGGACGATGAAAGAAGAGTTTTGGGAGAGTTCGCATTATTATCATGTCAATTCAATGTATGTATGTCATGGATTCCACAACCGGTGCATCATCGCTGTGCCTGTGTTCCCCATAAGTCTGTTTTCAATTACACGCATCTTTGATCAGCACTACAATCGACTCTTTGATCTTTATTGTGGTGAATTTAAGGTGCATTATACGACTGCTTTTTGCATCTGTGTACTGTACTTCCGCCGATCGCTCCTGCCAGTCACGACTTGGTTACTGCATTCCTGTTTGCTATAGGGCTGCTTTTACCTTTAATCTAAGCAGTATTAGTGCACATGGTTTGTTCTTTAAGAACTCTTCTGTTCTGTTCGCAGAACAGAGAAAGTTTATTAAAAACACTGTAGGCTTCACAGTTTCATGGGGAAGTAGAGTGCAGATGGCTCTTATCCTAAAAAATTAAAAAAGGGTCAAAAACCCTTTTAAAAACATGGTTTTATTTAAATGCGCTAAAAAGAAAAAATAAACTTTTACACTCAAACTTCTACTGTTAACTTATAATGTCATTTCATACTGCCTATTAAAATTTAAAACTAAAAAGTAAAAACGAGTACTTAAATGTCTGAAATTTGTTACCCTTATTTTATTTTAAACAATTTCGAGTTATTCTCAGCAAGCTCTTTAATTTGATACCCAATATGGGTATCAAATTTAAGAGCATAAAAATAATTTGTTCGCTATTTGGGTATGCCGCCATGCTGGATTTAGTATGACGTCACACTGTTAATCATGAATTGTCATCCGAACTTAACGTACATACCAAATTTCGGCTCAATTGGTTGAGGGCAAGTGCCTTAAAATTGAGATGTGAGATTCCACCCGAACAGACATACATTGCAAGTTAAATAAAAGCTTGTAAAAAATACAAACGATCCTAAGGGCCCCCCAAAGTGGGACTCAAACTAGGCTAAGGACATTCTAGGGGCTAGGTAACCTAGTACCTGGTTAGCCAGGTAACCTAGTTCGGGTGTAAAATGACTCGGCCCGTGCCAGTAACGCTAATAGGGATTGGTCGAATCTACAGGGGGTCGAAAAGATGGTCCTCCACAGGCGAGGGGGCAACCTCGATTTTGCGCTTGTCTTCTAATGAAGATGACTAACGTGCCTTGGTGAATCCTGAAACATTTTTCGTTCACCCATCCGTTAAACGATAATTATCATTATTGCTTAACTTGCACAAACGTCAACCAAATGCCAAACTCGTCCACATTGGATACGCATGGTGGGTTCCGGCCCAATCACTCCATAGCCATGCTGTGCGAGAAGACGATGACGAGTGGAAAATGCACGTGTAATATCAGCTGGTGATATTCCTTATGTGTGACAGCCCTAAGCCCTTCGTAAACACAGTATAAAATGCGGAACAGTACCTAGCGCCGGCGCGCGCTGCTTAGTTAAATTACTTGTGAATGAGTGTTCACACTGTTACCTGGTGGTTTATAGCTTTACTCAAAAGGCTTTGTGCGTCGACCGATTTAGACTATTATTGTTGAAAACTATTGGTAGTGTAGTTAAGTAAACTTGTAAAGGAGGCCCATACGGATACGGATGTACCATACCTCGATCGCTCGAGCAACCAAAACAAACCGTTGTTTTCCGTCGGTTCTCTTTGACACCGCGGTATCACTCCTGTCAATTCGGTTCTACCACGCTGAAGCTATCCCACACTCAAACATACGGACGCAAGCACGCACACACACACACACAGTCATCATCAGCATCATTATACGTCTCTACCGAGGCTCACGAGCCTATCCGTAGGGTGTACAGGCCTTACTCGTCCACGCCGGCCCTGTGCGGATAGGCCGACTTCACGCACAACCTTTACATCACTTCTCAGGCATGCGCAGGTTTTCTCATAATTTTAATTTCGAAAATACATTACGTGGCGGAGTTTGAATCTGCACTCTTTTTTTATATTATAAGTGTACAGGACGGTATGGACGCTCACCTGATAGTAAGTGATACGCCAGACCATGACAGAGCGGCATTAAAGGAGACCAACAACTGATAGACTGTTATTATCCTCCATCAATGCCGCACTGCGCCCGACACCCGAGACAACAGATTTTAGGTCTCTTATACCCGGTAATTTCACTAGCTACAGTGCCCTTATCCCGAAACACAAATGTGCAAAACACTTCTGTTTCACAGGATGATATCTGGCACTGCGCTGGTACCTACCTAGACGACTTAGTACCCTTATTCTAACTGTAAGGTGTAGGCCTCCTTCATATTATTCCATTTATCCCGGTCTTGGGCTACTTCTAACCATTTCACTTCAGCAACTCTCTTGACGTCATCGCACCAACACATCTGTAGTCTGCTTCTTGGGCGTTTTTCACCGCATGGTCTCCACTCCAATAGTACATACAACTATTGTGAAAAAATTGTACAGATATTTATCTCTCCAGAAAATTTGTATAAATTTACTTGCGTATAATATCGCATTATTGTGCGACCCTTAGGCCATATACTAGAACGAGATTCAAGCATTGATAATTCTTAAATTGTGTTAAAAAGGGATAGTGCTATTTACGTTAAATAGCGGAATCCCTTTCTAGCTCTATTTAAGTAAAGATCAAGCTTGATTCTTGTTTTAGGATACCGGTCATAGTATTTAACCCATCGTGTGAACAGACCCAAATGGCGACCGGCACAAATGTTATTAGTACGCACAGTAAATAACTCCAAGCTCGATTTACGAACGGGACTTTCGCTATGAATGTCGAAGTTGACCGATCCAAGCAGTAAATGCTGGGCGGACGTTTGCTCTCTATTGGTAATTGAGGAAAGTATGATTTACCTTTGTAGTTTATATCCTTAGCTAGGAAATAATATTACTGCTTATGCGTGCGAAGAGTGTTGGTGGCTCATTAGTGTGGGCTTGCTTTCCGTTCTGAAGACTAGGTGGTAGACTCTATACTGAGTCGTCTAGGTAGGTACCACCGCAGTGCCAGATATCATCCCGTAAAACAGAAGTGTTTTGCACTTCTGTGTTTCGGGATAAGAGCACTGTAGCTAGTGATATTACCGGGCATAAGAGACCCAATATCTGTTGTCTGGGGTAATGGGCGCAGTGCGGCAATGATGGAGAATAATAACTCTATCGGTTGTTGGTCTCATTCAATGCCGCTTTCACATGGTCAGGCATATCACCTGCCATCAGGTGAGCGCCCTGACCGTCCTGTACACTTTGAAACATAAATAGTTAAGTTAATATTCATAAATAGGTTTTAATTTTTGAGTGGAGACCGCGTCTTGACAAGCGTAGCGTAGGATGCCCTCCGGCCCGATGGACCGACGACTTGCGAAAGGTCACTGGTGGAAGCTGGATGAGAAAAGCGGAGGACCGGGATGTCTGGCGCAAAATGGAGGAGACCTATGTCCAGCAGTGGACTGCGATAGGTTGAAGAGAGAGAGAGAAACAGGTTTTAATTTTTCATCTCGTCCTTATTTAGTAATTTCCTCAAGTGACGAATACGACACTTTTGATTAAAGCATTATTGAAGAGTGAGCTCATTATAAAGCAAATAATAGAAAACGGGTGTGACATACGGATGGACAGACAGACAGCCGAATCAATAAGGGTTCCGTTTTTTGCCATTTCACTACGGAACCCTAAAAACTGTTAAACGATTACCTACCTAGTAGAGACCCATATTGATCCATAAACTAGAAACTTAAGAAACTTACAATATAAAAACACAATAACGCGAACATCAAACAAAAAAATCTTAAAAAATAAATATTATAAAATAAATTAAATAATTAAAAGAACTCCCTTTAGGTAAAGTTCCAGATACTGGCAGCGTTACCCCTTTGATTCGCTAAACTCTGCTTGCTTTCTTGCTAGATCTTCGGTCTCCAGTGATATCGACTAATCGTTTCGAAATTTCTTTAAAAAGCCAGTAAAGTATATGTTGTCATAAATTAACACTTACAAAGCCAATCATCTATCGAGCACTCACGTTACACCCACCATGCCAAATAAGACTTGTGATTACATAACCTATTCCATACGCATCCGGCATCATAATATTTCTTTCACAGTTCGACGATCTCGGATTCAATCAGCCAGCATCCTCTTCATTTAATTATAATGGATTTAATATAACTGCTTGCTTGTTGGTGGTCTGAAAATTATGCCTTTGAGTCACAATCCAATTTGGAGGCACGAAAAGCCATTGCGATTTTAACCAGTCCGCTTAGAACAAACCGCAAGTGTAATGACAATATTTTTATTTAGCCTTATTTAAAACGCAATCTTATTAACAATATCACATAGGAATTTTTAATATATTGAAAATGTTCAGAGCGTCGGTGGCTCAGTGGTGTGGACTGTCGCCTTCCTACCGGGAGGGCTGAGGTTCAAATCCCGACACGTACCAATGTATTTTCGAATTTTCGAAAAATATATGTACGTTATCCGATAGGCTCGTGCCCCTCGGTGGGGACGTTTAATGAGCTGATGATGATGATGATGATGGAAAATGTTCAGAAGAAAATAAATAGCAAAATACATATTGTACATATTATAAATTATTACCGTGTTTAAATATTTTTGGTTACTTGTGCACTTAATTGCACGTAGGTACATTAGTGTATTCCGGAAAAATTATCACTTATTTGTGATCAATATAATGAGTTCATATACTCGTACCATGTATTTTGTTTCTAGTAAATAAATGATATGTATTCTATTTATTTGTGAGATTTTAAAGCTGTGTACTGGGCCCTTATGTAATATGCATGATTAATTGAAAAAGTTTCAATTACTCGTATATTCTTAAGCTATGAACACAGTACTAAATATAAAGAGACATGTTTCATATTTATTTCCCATAATTATTAGTATCGTAAAAACACCCTTCAGAGAAATCACACGACTCGGAAACTTTGACACCAGCGCGTTAATCAATGTATTCACATGATAAGAAATGTAATAACGATTAGCAATTTCAAATTAACGATACTCATATTAACGGCGTAATGAAAGAACGTGTAAAAACATTAATAACCCACACAAAACTTCTTGTGACCTTCGACCGCATATTCCATAGCCAAGACAGCCAAGGTCTCTTGGGTTAATTGACAAAAACTATTGCAAAAACTTAAATCAAGCGTCGCCGGTTAATTATAGAAATATGATGTCACAAATGGACAAGCAGACCTGTGTGATTGTGTACATTATTCATTATTATCAATTCATTGAACGTTCGGCCTTAGTCGTCCACGAGGGCCCAGTGCGGATTGGACGATTTCACGCACAACCTTTGAATCTATTCGCAGGCGAGCACAGGTTTTCACACGATGTTTTCACTTAAGAGCGTCGGATAACGTACATTGGTACGTTGCGGGATTTGAACCTGTGCCAGATCGGAAGGAATAGTCCATACCATTGAGCTACCGACCATCTTTATGATATAGCAGGTACATTATATATTATAGTATAACGCCGCCAGCTTGTCTTCCGCGACGCATGCGCATTACGAACGGCGAGCGCTGCGCCGTGAATGGATCATTCGCAAGTAAATCATCCGGATATTGTTGTAATGGACATGTCACAGTCACTGTGAGAAACCTGCCATTTGGGTAATTGTCCAAATGAGTACCCATTATAAAATAACTTAAGTTACTTTCGGCTATGTGCTTTTGAACGCGACACCTTCAGGCGTCTATTCCATCTGAATTTCGGGCCTCAAACTGATACTCTACGAGTATTTCGCTAAATTAGTACTTACATAATTTCGCAGGTAGTGTATGTGCTACGAACCCAAAAGCCAGAGTTCCCAATCCATACATGAAATGACGCCAGTTTACCGAAGCTGTTTACTTTGGTAAGTAAAATTATGTTCAAACAAAACTATTGTAGTCAGAACAACCAGAGGTGACTTACATCTTTCTTAGGTACCGTTGCTACATTAAAGAATCTTTAACCGTACGTGAACAAGCAAAAGTTATGCCTTATAATATAAACACGCCTTAAATCATCATCATCATTACAGTTTTATAGGTCCACTGCTGAACGAAGGTTTCCCTCAATGATTTCCATGCAGGCCGATCCCTAGCAGTTGACATCCATCTACAACCCGCCACCTTTAGCAGGTCATCCGTCCAAGTCACGCGTTAAATTTCAAACATATAAACATACCTGCGACTTATTTGAAAGTTTCAATTCAATATCTCAATATATAAATACGAATGAACCTAATCCCGTTCAAAATAGTTACTTCTCGTAAAAAACAATTTTATTAATTTCCAGTCGTTTTATAAAAAGTACGCTTTCCTACCTTACACGTGACATACTTGAAGCACTAGGCTAGAACCTGCTGGGCAGACTGCGTGGGCGCACCCACTCGCCTGACCCTAGATAAATATTGGACTGCACTTATCTCGGGACTCTATTTCTTGATGATTATATTAACTATTTAGATTTTATTATCATCATCATCATCATCAGCTCATTAAACGTCCCCACCGAGGGGCACGAGCCTACCCGTATAGGGTGATTAGGCCAGTGTGGATCGATCAACTTCACGCAGAACCTTTGAAGCACTTCGCAGGCGAGCGTAGGTTACAATAGCAAATGATATTGTCCTCCATGGATACTCGTACCTCTAAAAGAGACAATGCATTGCCCACTTGCAATAAGAAAGGGGGCAAAAATGGCGGAATATTGAATTCAATATAGGAAGTTTAATGTTCCAATTGAAACCTGCGAATGTGGTTAAATTAATACAAATATTAGAGTTTCTTGGAGCTCACTCTAAAGAGTTTAAAACTAAGTTTTAGTTACCTCTTCACACTGGCTGGTTATAGTTTTAATGACGTATGTGTTATTAAGGAATATTTTACTAAAGCCTAGAAATAGCTTAACTGTAATTCAACAAATTGTGATATCGCCATTGGTATTCCGAATAGAATAAAAATAATCAACCGACGGTGTTGTAAGTATGGAATAATAAAAAAATATAGGTCTTTGATCCAGCATTACCATCTGATTAGTAACTCTAAATATACCATCGATTTCCTATAAACAACTTCAGTGCGAAACGATATTAACGATCTGTACCATTGCTGCGCAAACAGTCCAGATAATCTTTTTTTAAAATAAATTCAAAGCAAGTGTTTCGTGAACGACCCATTTAGATATGAGTTAGTTTTCTAATGAAATTGAAGGGACGATATTTTTCGAAAGACTACATTATTGGACGCAGATTGCTCTCATGGCTTTAGACTGTAAATGGAGCGCAGATGGCTTTCAGACTATCTAGATTATTCAATGAGCCTAAGAGTATCCTAGAATAGGATTCGAACCTTGGCTTAGTGTGTTGCAGGGGGTGCCAGTACGGGTAGTTTCGTATGTTTTTGGGATGAAAACAGACCACGTACCGGTAACGCGAATAGAGTCGAGACTACATTAACAGTTAATAGATATGTAAAATTGGATTCCCTAACAGAAAACTTTCCATTTAATAGTATTATTTTATTTGAAACCGAACTTCTTGACTAGTTTGTGTTTCTTAATAAATTGGCACCTAAGTTGTTGCGCGGTTCCAAACTTGAAGATCAGCTGCAAATGTCTAATGGAGATATGATTTTCAGATAGATAAATAATATAAATTTCTATCAAGATTCCAGTTCCTAATACGTTTACAAATAATCTATCCACTTCCATTTACCAATAAATTCAAACTTATCGTAAACTTTCATCGATTTCGTGCCGATATCGATAAAATCACAAACAACTGACGTTATTTCGTCGATAAAACCTTTAACGGAGATCGGGATATTCCAAATTCCCCGTTGCGATGGCGTCAGCAGTCATATTCATGGTCACATCATAGGGCATCTCGGTTTCATGAGTTAGTAGGGTAAATACATTTCAACCATAAAAATAGGACAATTTTTATTTTTTTTACCATCCATGACGTAGTTGAAAACAAAAAAAACTTTTGTTTTTAATGCCCCAAGATGCCAAACTGTGTATTGTTTTCTTCCGATTGTTTTAAACAACATTAAAACTAAATAATCAGTTAAAGAGCCATCCAGAATAAGAGTTGGTATCTTAACAAATTACTTCTACAATCTTCATAATTTTTTGTTGTTTGGGAAACTCGTGAAGTAATGCATTTTTTGTTGATTATCGTTCACCCTTGAACCCATACCACACAATTATACTACAAGTTAATTGAAACAAGATAATTGATGTAAAATGTGTCATATATTTATTAATACAATATGCAGATTTTCCTATTAAACCTGATACTAATATAAGACGAAAATAAGAAACGGATAGCTACTTAACTCCAAGTTTCCATTAAGCCATAGTGCATTTAACTTATCATTTGATCTAATGAGTGTAATCTCATGAATAACAAATTAGCATTCTAGAAATTATATTAACCGACATGAGATAAGGATGCAAATTTTAGAAATGAGGTTAAAATTATGTTAAAAATTTATTGATTTGATGTTAATATGCACTTTCGGATTTAATGATGCTTACATTGATCTTGTTTATTGATTGATATGGGTAAACAAATCTATTCAATCTATCTATTTACCGTAACACATTAAGTATTGAATATTCAAGAAAAAAAATACATGTATATGTAAATAAATCCAGTCTTTTTTTGTTTTAGGTGATACTGGAATTCATTAATCTTATCTGCTGTGTATTAATGGACGTAGAATATTTTCGGGATAGCAGACGTAGTAAAGTTGTATTCCTGAAGCTACTTTATTGTTTTGCAGATTCAAATTTGCACCCGACATTGCAGTTGTCCAAGAGTCTGTTTGTATTAGTCTGGATGTTCTATGTATAATACGTACCAATGTCATTAAAGAACTGTATATAACTATCTTTATCCGTTGTATAGTAATAGTACAAGCTTCATTCTGAAATTGGGCCTAGATGGCGCTACTTGAATGTCGGTGATTTTTTTTTAATTCAAAAACATTATTTAGATTTCGTACATTTGAATCAGAAGTTATGATCGTTAGCATTCCTGGCAAAGCTGAGACAATATTTTTAATTTTTTTTTACATTTAATGACTAAAAAAGTTCAAAAATCTCTTGACGTGTGGACGTACTATTGCTGCAACAATGTGTAACCGTTATCCCATTGTCTAGGGCCGCATCTCGGCTATTATCGGTGACGACACGCGACGCGTGTGGACTTCAAACCAACACGACAAAGATCCCCATCTCGTGCCAGTTTGGGCATGTACCGCACGAGAACCTACTTAGAAAGAAATGCGGCCTTTGAAATGGTTTCTGGTGATTATTGCAAAGTAGCTGTGCCCGGAACTTAGGCCGCGTTAAGAAAACCTTACTTCATCTTCATATCAGTTATCTGCCAGTTAAAATCAGAATTAGATCAGCCCTGTCGCTCCGGAGAGAAGCTTGAATAAATTGACATACAGGTAAAAAATAAATAAATATTCTCTGACATCAACAAAGCCTTCTAGTCCCAAACTAAGCATTTAGCCTGTAATGTGGATACTAAAGAACGGATAATCATACATATATATATTTTATTTCATATCAATCATAAGTTTTTAATAGGTATTCCTCATTTCGCGCCCAGGTCTTTGATGCATACGCTTTTCCCGGCCATCCTTACGCAATTCCTCAGACCAGCGGCCTGGTTTTGTATCTACATCCAGTCTGCCAGGAGTCGCATGACCGCGTGCTTTTTAATATAATAAACAACTCTATTATCATCGCGTTACAACTACCAGTTCTCTTGTTGATGTGCTAAATCTAGCTAGCTACCTACAAGTTTATTTCTTACACGAGTTTATAAATTTGTCCCTAATTGAGGACCGGGATGTCTGTCTGTCTGTCGCAAAATGGGGGAGACCTATGTCCAGCAGTGGACTGCAATAGGTTGAAGAGAAGAGAGAATGACCAAAGCATTCCACTTCGTGTATTCGTCTTATGAAAAAATAATGTAAAAAATTGTGCGTTAGTACGATTAATGGGTCTTGCTCAAAGAATTAAGTCTAAGGCTCGTATTCTAGAACGTGACTCAAGCGTTGATCTTTACTTAAATAGGGTAAGAAAGGGATAGCGCGATATATGATAAATAGCAGCATCCCTTTCTCTTTTTTTCTTTTTTCTAGAGTCTGGTTCTAAAATACGGGCTTAAGTGATTCGTCAATAAAGCCGACTGTCGTAGTTTTGGGGTTCAGATTAGCAAGGCGGTGATGTTGGCATGAGTTCAGAAAATTGTTGGCTCCTTTTATATCCCTTGAGATTACGGAATCGAGGAGATTTTATTAAAAAGTTTTCTAAACTAAGATATCACAGATAATGACAGCCACTTTGTGTTATTTTTCAAGTTGTTAACGACTCTGCAATGTCCCTTATTTTTACGTTTCCAATGTTAAAGTATAAAAGTACGTAATAAAACATATCAAGACTTAAACGTTTGATCTAATAACAATCTCATACAATTTGTCACTAATGAAATTACCGATCGTTATTCGAATTCCACTAATTACATGTTTCATTAGTCATGCTGTGCAGTACTTATACATAAAAACCATCTAAATGAACCATAATAGTTTTAACACAAGATCGCATATCGAATAACAGACAAGCAATAGAAAACGGGCTCTAACTTAAGAGGTGTCCGTAAATGGTTGAGGTACTATGTTCGATGCGAGACATCGAATCGATTTGACTCGCATGTCTCGATACATCGATTGGGGACATTGATGATGTAATCGACGATTGTGAAGGATTTAGATGCCGGGTTATTTTGAACCTTAAGTCTGCTAGCTTAAGTAATGAAAACAAAACGCACCGAGTCAAGCCTCCCGAGCTTGCATGTATTGATGTCGACAAAATGATACTTTGTAGCTACAAGTTATTTGTCGTGTCAGAATTATGGTGATTTGTATTGACAGAAATGCTAGGTGCGGTATTTTACTGCGTTCTATCAATTCTGCAGTACAAATCTATTTGACAGCAAATGACAGCAGTATAGGGTGTTAAGGTAATTATGTTGTTGAAATTAAATGTACGTTATCCGACGGTCTGACGGTGAAGGAAAATATCGTGATGAACCCGGCGCACGCCTGCCAAGAGATTCACAGGTTGTGCGTGAAGTCGGTTAATCCGTACACGGCCCGCGTGGATGGCGAAGGCCTATACACACTTTTTACGGGTAGGCTCATGCCCCTCGGACGGATGATGACATCACGCGGGCTCATTAGTGGGCTTCAACGCAGACAATCAGGCAAATTAGCCTGCAATATCGTATCCCAGACAAGAAAAAACTGAGTTGAAAAAGATGAGTTTCACTTTGCGGTTTCTCTGCAGGATTTGAACCTTTGACCCATGGACCACGCAGTGAAATAAGCCATCTTTGAGTACACTAAACTATGGTCTTCTAAGCAGTAAACTTTTCTTTTGAATCTCTCTATCTGTAAAAAAAACTGCACCAAAATCAGTTACGTAGTTTTATATATTTAAGCATACGTAGGCATATAGGGACAGAAAAAACTACTTTGTTTTATACTATGCAGTGACGATATCAAGGGAGACAGTTCATTTGATTTTTCTGCACCTTCAGAACCCTATGGAATTGAATTTAGATCTAAGCTCGACTTTGATGAACATTTTTTTGCCTCCAAAGACCAGTCAACTCTCAACGCGCAGTGATGGATGCCGGCTATCGTTTTAACCACTCGGTTTATCTTCAACTTGACCTTTGAACACTTTCTTGGCCCGAGATTTCATGAGTGGTCCACTCGTCCGTCAATCAAACGCAACGCTTCGTCGAACACGTTTGATTCGTTTTAATAGAAATAGAACAGAAACAAGTGTTGCATGAAAATCAATTTAATCTTGTTTGAGCTAGAGTTGCTTTAAAGTGTTGTTTAATAGCCCCATTTTGCGCTAGATGTCCCGATTGTTCTCTGTCTTTATCCAGTCTTGTAGCCAGCGATCGGTAAGATTATCAAGGTTTACTCTTACTGACACGGTAAATTTACTTTTCATTCAGATTGTTATGGATTTAAAAGCAACTATATACGTATTAATTTTTGTACACGTGTGTGTGTGAAACATTTTTGAGTATGTTTAAATTTCCGTACGTTAATCTCACGTTTACCCTAAGATTAGAAGTGTCTCGATTTAAAACACATACAAATAATGTTAAAGTGGAGAACCGGGATATATGGCGCAAAATGGGGGATACCTATGTCCAGCAGTGGACTGCGATAGGTTGAATAGGACAAATAATGTTTATTTTCATCAAAGTTCTAAGTCAAAATGGTATAGAAGCGTCGCGTGCGCATGTCGGGGATAGATCTTATCGAGGTTACCATGAGAACCATTTATCATTCCAACATCGACTTTATGACACTAATGGTTACGAAGTCTTCTGTGTTATGACCCAAATAGTTTTTATTATCTAGTTAAGATCAAAATCTGTCCTTGTGACAAGCAATTTATTTATTTTCTTGTTGTAGAGAAGACTAATGAAGTATTTTTGAAATACTGGCGTCAAGAGATTATAAACCGGATTTAGGCGTCTAAGATTACAATTTCACGGTTAAAAGAAGGCTAATGGTTCAGTCCCTTGTACATTTGTACAATCATTCCTATATATTCCATACTATTTATATTTCAAGGGGCAGGGGTTCTAACAGATGCGCAAGAGCTCTACCTAACGTACGAGTATCTTAAATTAATTATTATTTGCTTTTGAAATCTTACAAAAAAAGACAATAGCAGGTTTATTGTGCGAATGTGGAAGGATACACGAGCCGGGGATGACCCAGAAGGACTTACCCTGACCAAATTGGTCAAGTCCTTAAGAAGGCTGGGCTCCCAAGCAAAAGGAATAAAAGAGCTGTATGAAAATATTGATGGATGTGAATGAAGCTAGGAAGTATGTCAGGACCGTGCAAAGTGGCGTTCCATCATCTCTGCCTTCCCCTCTGGTAGCAGGGCGTGAGCTTTATTTATTTAATGTATTTTAAGAAAACTTACAAGCATGCTTTAACAACGCAGCTAAGTAAGACATTACACTAACTAGAGGATTGTAAAAGTCACTCAGCAAGCAGAGGAGCGATCTTAAGTCGATCGAGATTGATTTGTGGATAAAATCAGCAATGATCTTGTTACCGACTACAGTTACCGATATATCTAGCCTCATCAGCAAGTTGAAGCGGGAGTGGGCTGGTCAAATGTGTTGCAGAAGCGAACTGCAGTTGTAGTAGACAGGATTAGAATATTTGGCGCAAACTGGGAGAGGCCATATATCACTAGATAGTACGTAGGCCCGTTTTCGAGATCACTTACGTTCATGTGGGTTGCATACAATGAAATAAAAAACGTATAATAAACCAACAAAAATAATAACATATGATGTACATAAAAAGGTGATATGAGAAGTTAATAATTCGTTGGAAAGTATGTTAAGTCTTTGACACGTGCGCGGGCGCAACGGATCAAGTATAGGATTAGACGTAAAGCTCTAGGGCTGTCAGCGTTCCCATTTATATTTTTATCAATTATTTAGAGTACATTTTAAATCAATTGTAAATGACCTAGGGGTCCTTGTATAAGCTTGTCGGCATGGGAAATTTTCCTGCCAAGCCAATCAATCGTCGCGAGCCTATAACCTCCGACTGCGGGACACAGGCCTTTCTATATCTATGGGGCATTTAGGCCGTGGCCCACTACTTATTTATTATCTTTATAAGTCCATAAATGAATGTTTACTCAGTGAAAAAGGTCTAGGCTCTTCTGTAGACACAGGCCAGATATAGATTTTATGGCGCTAATGGTTACAGAGCCTTCTGTTTTTTTTACCCAGATAGTTTAATATCATACTCAGTGAAAACGCCTATGCTCTTTAGTGGGTTCGAAACCAAGGATTCCAGTGGTTGAGGAAGGGTCACTACCTACACCCGATCGAGCTCGTCAACAACTCACTAATCTATTTTTAATTACAAGAACTTACAATGTAACAAATGCAACATAGATTGTATGTAATCCGATAAAAATTGCCGTCTATATGTTAAGGAAATTATTATTACGTACATTGAAATGGTGCTTTCGCAAATTAGCACAACGATGCGTAGCGAATGCACGATACCTTACTACATTGTAGCAGGCAAATGTTACTTCTGCAAAGACTATTTAAATACAGAACCACCGGATGATTATTGCGATGGTAGAAACTTCTTTTTCAACCTATCGCAGTTCACTGTTGAAGAATCAGCGGGCTGCTGAGGTAGGATGTGACTTCAAAACATGGTGGTTTAAACCCATTAGATTCCTATCTTAATTTATAAATAAATAAATAATAATAAATATCTACTGACATTCACACAGCGCCATCTAGCCCAAGTTAAGCGTGAAGCCAGTATTATGGGTACTAAACAACGGATAAACATACTTATATACATGTTTTTTGTAAATACATACATATTTTACATAGAAAACACCCAGACCATTATAAACAGACATGTTCATGCACACAAATGTTTGTACTGCCTGGGATCGAACCCGGAACCCTGGGTGTTGCAGCCGACCTTTCAACCACAACACCAAATGGTCATTAATTGAATCCATCAACGTGTTTTTTATGAGTTATATTATGGTGACATATTTTAAGAAAAGACCGTCGGTGGCTCTTAGGTGTATACTGTTGCCTTACGATCAGGGTGCAGGTTCAAATCCGGATGTTTTAGAATTTTCGAAATTACATGAACATTATCCGGCGTTTTTATGGCAGAAAAACATCGTGAGGAAACCTGTGTACGCCTGCGAAGAGAATCAAAGGTTGTGCGTGAAGTCGAAGGACGACTAAGGCCTATACGCTCTTTACGGGTAGGCTCGGGCCCCTATGAAATGGTACATAATTTATCAGTGTTGTGTATAATGTGTTCTTACAAAAAAATCTATGAGGGGTGATATTTATTAGCTGAGTATCTATTCAGTTGTATCTTCTGCGCAAGAGTGGGTGGAGCCGTGTGTCACCTGCGAGGTAATCTCGCTCCACTTGTCTTTATTTATGGCCTCCTGTTGCTGATTGATTCGTTCCAACTCGAACACTAATTCGTTTGCTGTTCATTCGTAATGGAAAGCACTTTATTTTTACTTATAGGATGACAACTCAAAAGCAGTAGCGTGCACTCCATGTATGCAAATAAGCAGTGCATACCCTGTGCGTCTAGACAATCCGGAAAATCGCGAACATATTAAATGATTGCTACATATTCGTCCGTCTACAGATTTGAATCCATAGCCGGTCTGCTGTCATAAACAGCAATCAATTTGGCAAAAAAAAATATTGTGTTTGCGATTAGTGTCACACACTTTGCTTACCCTACTCATAATCTCTGTGCACGCCACTGCTCAAAAAACAATCAGTGGTTCCTGTAATAGGCATTGTTCGCAAGAAAGTTGTTTGTTGATTTTTTTACACATTTCATAGACTATAAATTTAAAAAATCTTTCGCATGTAAAGAGCAGAATTGGCGCTTTACTTATTCAATGTTGTGTTACAAAGTTGCTAGCACATTAAATATTTCGGTTCACACATGAAATAGGCCAGATCAACTATATATCACATTTAATAGACCGAATGATTTTCAAACACTAACACAAGTTTCAGTTTAACCTATTAATTCTATTTGCATGAAGGTTTCCTCACGATGTTTTCTTTCACCGTAAGAGCGTCGGATAACGTACATATATTTTCCGAAAATTCGAAAATACATTGGTACGTGTCGGGATTTGAACCTCAGCCCTCCCGGTAGGAAGGCGACAATCCACACCACTGAGCCACCGACGCTCCAACTTACTACGACTTAGTTTAATACGTAAATAAATAATCACCGAGATTCACTAGTGCCATGGTGCCACATTTTAAGCAAGAAGCTTTTACTATGGGTATCTACTAAACATATAGGTAGCCAGGCCTTATTAATTGTATACAAATACATACATATCATACTTAGAAACACCAATCCCTGTACAAAAAGATATTTAATTAGTAGTTATTAATGTACAATTTATATTAGTCATGAGCATGGTGATAGTGACTGATTGTTGCAGAACCGATGGCCGTTGAAGTCACCGAGTGCTCCAGAACTAAAGACCGTGTCTTGGCAATCGTAGGACGCCTCCGACCCGATGACTGATGACTTGCGAAACTGGTGAACGCTGGATGACGAAAGCAGAGGACTGGGATATCTGGCCCAAAATAGCACCTATTTTAACAGTGGACTGCGATAGTTCAAGTGATTATGTGATATCAACCACAATGTTTTTATTATATTTATAATCAAAACGCTAACGGTATTCATCCCGAAATATCGGGTTTTTTAAATACAAGTAATGTATTGTAATAGAAAACACTATAAACGTAATGAAAATACATTTAATTCTATATTCCGAACATTAAATGCATCAATCCCGAAATATTTACGATAAAGAAGTGCTTTCATACTAAGGCGCCGGTCAACTTTAGGTAAATAGCATCCGATTATCCGATCTATGATGATAAGTGACAATCCTAGCATACAGACTTCACGTCAGACTCCTAATCGAACAATTAAAAAAAATATTTTTAATGTGACAAGTGACAACCCTAGCTCAAGAGCATACATTACCGGGTTAAGTTGAGGCGAAACAGAGCAGATAAATTGACCTTATTATTACAAAGTTTTGTATCACCCGCGGCCGGTTCGGACCTCGTTTCAAAGAGAGAACCGGTTTCGCTTTTGTACAGTAGCGCACACTTTTATAATGCGTGTTGTAAATCTTCTTCGCATACAGGGGCAACCCTATGATCATCATTGTTAAACAGGCATTTCCACACTATGTTGTGTGTGGAGCTTGGGCTGTAAACCACCAGTCCTGTCAACAGACCAAACCACTGAAGCGCTTATTTTTCAAGCATCAAAACTCATATTTTTAGTTTAGTATTTTAATTGTTTTTTATTGTATTTTTGTATATTTTTTGACGTTCATTAGTAATTTGGCTTTTTGTAAGCCTAATTTGAAATAAATGGATTTTGACTTTTGAACGGGCCCAGCGCTCGCCGGTGTATACGACTACCATACTAAGATAGTCTCTCTTCAACCTATCGTAGTCCACCGTTGGTTAAAGGTCTCCCTCATTTTGCGCCAGATATCCCGGACCATCGCTTTTCTAATCCAGCTACCACTAGCGACCTTTCGCAAGTCGAGTGTCCTCGAAGCATACAGGGACTCGAAATAATATTTTCCGTTCACTATAATCCGTTAAATATAATTTTAAATCTTTTTTTGGTATTTTCGAATATCTTGTATCGTTTTCTATTTTTCTTCAACTGTGTCGTGCAATTGTAATTGATGCTCTTCTGTATCTGCGTATTATTGTGTATGGTCAATAAATGTTTTTCTCTTCCTTTTTTCTTTCTTCCTGAATATCTATTGCGAAAGGTGCTTGACTTATGCAGCCGTCGACCTGCATGTACCAGCGCAGTACGCCATGTTCCCGGCTACCTTACTGCTCCTACGGTGGGGCTTGCTAAGAATCCTCGGGTTATGAAAGGCTGCCACAAGAACTAAGCATATAATGAGATCCCACGACAAACAGCGTAATAAGTGAAACAAGCTCACAGATAAATACTGCGCAAAGCTAAAGCTTGTGTAGTCATAAAACATCTAGCAACACCCGGCCGCGTGTTTAGTGCGCCGTAATGAACTGATTTACCGCCCTCGGCTACAATAAATTCACATTAAACAACTATAAATATCCACCATTTGCAGTCAAATTAAATTTCATAAGCCAACTGATGTTATCATAAAACCAACTATCCTAAGGGCTGGATTTTGATTTGTGTAATTGTCCGTAGATAACACTATAAAACTATGGCATTAAATAATTATCCATTGACATTCACACAGCGCATGAAGTCCTAAACTAAGCATTATCCTGTAATATGGGATCTCAAAATCGGATAAACATATTAGAGCCTCAAGTCTTTTGTGCCTTTAAAAATACAGTTGATCTGACCAGGGTAGGATATTTATGCTTGTACTAGGATATTATCTAGTGGTGCCCAGTACTGAGTAAGACAATTCAGTATTGGGTAGGTATCCATATATCTTGGTAGGTACTACATACCATCCCCTGAAATAGTAGTGTTTCGCACTTCTGTATGTAGGAAGAGGGTACTATAGCAAGTGAAATTACTGGGTAAAGACCCTAAATCTGTCGTTTTAGGTGACGGGTAAAGCCATTGTTGAATTAATTAGGCAACCTAATCAACTCAGGCTATAGCTAGTTAAAATCCCATGTGTCTCATAAACAATTTTTATTCATTAGATGGTAGACTTATAGACTGAGAGCGTCGGTGGCTCAATGGTGTGGACTGTCTCGTTCCTACCAGGAGGGCTGAGGTTCAAATCCCGCCACGTACCAATGTGTTTTCGAATTTTCGAAAATATATGTACGTTATCCGACGCTCCCACGGTGAAGGAAAACATCGTAAGGAAACCTTCATGCACGCCTGCGAAAAGATTCGAAGGTTGTGTGTGAAGTCGTCCAATCCGCATTGGGCCCGCGTGGACGACTAAGGCCTAATCACCCTATACGGGTAGGCTTGTGCCCCTCGGTGGGGACGTTTAATAAGCTGACGATGATGAGATGGTAGACTTGATACTGTCAAGGTAAGTACCATCGCAATACCTGATATCATACAACAGGAGTGTTATGCACTTTTGTGTTTCGGGAGAGGCACTGTAGTTAGTAAAATTACCGGGATTAAGAGATCTAACATCTGTTGTCTCGGGTCGGGTGTCGGTGCATTGCGGCATTGATCGAGTATAATAACTGCCTATCAGTTGTTAGTCTCCCTCAATACCGCTCTGACATAGTCAGGCATATAACTTACCATCAGGTGAGTGTTCTGACCATCCTGTACATTTTTATCATTAAAAAAAAAATTCCACAGCAATAACATTGCTGATTGTACCACAAAAACAGAAGTAGACACTCGTCAACTTCCTTATTCTCTTCGTATTTGTATTCTTCCATTAGCGGCCTCCAAAAACCAGTTCCCATCCACATTAACCGATTGACACATTTCTAACACACTCAGAACCCCGGGCAATCCATCAAAAGCCCGTCGCTGTGGAGCCTGTAATTAATTAATCAGACATAATGACTCACGGGCCGTTTGTGCCTTGGAACATGCACCCACGTGGTCCTACGATGAAGATTCAGAAGCCTGGATGTGGCTACTTCCTGGACTAACCATAACCTTATTATAAACAGGAAGTTTACAAAGTTAACTTATTAAGACTATCTCTCTCAAACGTATCTAGCGGTGGCTAAACATAGATCTAACGTTTTTGCGCCAATATCCTGGTTCTTCACTTTCCTCATCTAGCTCCATTTTGTCAGCTTGCCAAAACGCAGTCTCCACTCTAAAAAACTCTTTTACTCCAACGGCCTGGTTCGGTTCTGCGATATAAGTGACCGGTTCACAGCCAATAAAATTCAACTTGTTGGATAGCAAGTTATGTTAGTAACTTGAAAAAATTGGCCAAGTGCTAGTCGGAATCGCCCGTGGAGGGTTCCGCAGCAGCAAGTTACATAAAATAAAGTAATTTTTATTTACTAAGGCACCTACTACTACAGCTTTAATATGAAAAATAGTGGTTCACCGATTATGACGTATAAAAAATAACTACACATCAGAAATCGTTCAAACTAAATTTCGTTGTTAGATTTTATGGTAATATACATCATATATATTTTTTTATTTATATCAACGCCATAGTTTAGAAATTAGAGGGGGAGGGGGGTTGTACACATCTTTTTCAACTTTGGAAGTGTCTCTGGCGCAAACTATTCAATTTATAAAAAAAAATGATATTAGAAACCTCAAAATTATTTTTAAAGATCTACATATTGATACCCCACACGTGGGAGTACGTTAAAAAAATATAAATATTTGTAGATTTGCTTATTTTGTGTACTGCAAGAAAAAAGAATATCAATTCCAGTAAACTATATTTGTGGTCACAGACTAATAGCCTGCAGAGATAAAGCCTTGTGCCTTACCATAGCCGCATCCGACATGCGTGGGTCGACCAGTTCCGCCAGGAGGATATTATGTACTCGGCCTCACTAATAATTTGTTCAATGCTAATGTTCCTTTATTAGTTACATTTCCACGGCTAAACATATAGGATTTTCGCTGTGAAGGTAAGGTTTTTATTGTAATTTTTTGTTTTTGTGTTGCGATCATAAAAATAATAAATTTTTGTTTCTTTTTCTTTCATTCTCTGATAGATATACATGAACTCTACTTTGCACGATCGAGTCGACTGAGCATTTAGCCTGAGAGCGTCCTACACTACGCATGCCAAGTCGCGATCTCTACTTCAGAAGTCATCAGCTCCAACGGCCATCGGGCCTGCTTTATACGGAACAAGCTCATCGTAATTTCAACTTACTGATTTGGCGAGCAAAGTCGGTAACTTAAGATATATCAGGAACAGCTTTCTCATTTTATCCCTAAGCATAGCTCGCTCTATTGCCCGTTCCGTGATTCTTTTAATTGTCCGTCGTGAGTAAACAGTGACTACAGAACTGTTATAAATTTCAAGCTTGTATTTTCATGACTCAAGGGATTTGTGATTATTCTTTAAAAGGGTCTTAAAGTGTTGTAACTTATCAGCTCTCATCTCGCTGTATATAAAAAATTGGTGAAATGCCTTGTTTCTGCCCTAACTTAACAACCCTAACTAGCTAATTCAGTGAACTGAGGGTCAATCTCGTGGTGGCAAGCCGTGATTTCGGGCCCGTAATATCAATCATTAGCATAATGAACGACTGTTTGCCGTGGCGAATACGATGATTGATAAAGGTATGCACACTCTGCGTAGGCGCAGCGGAATCGGTAACCTACGCTTCAAGAGATGCTAAAACGCTAGTAGATTGTTGCAGCAAACTAATATCACACGCATATTGTCTTAAAACAATGGTTCCCAAACTTATTTTGTCTACTGCCCACTTTGAGAATAAATATTTTTTTAGCGCCCCCATCTTTTCACCTATTTAAAAACCACTATAACTTCAAATTGAATTAATTAATTATTGAATTAATCATTTTCTTTCTGGGTCTCTTACCGCCCTGTAGCGCCCACAAGGGGGCGTTATCGCCCACTTTGGGAAAGACTGTCTTAAAACAATATGGAAATGTCCAAAAGTATTATTGCAATTACGAGTAGTTTTTTTATGTTATTATAAGTGTACAGGACGGTCTTGCCGCTCACCTGATAGAAAGTGATACGCCAGACCATGACAGATATTTCATCTTTAACCCTTCGATTATCTGAAGGAATTATTCAACAGAAACAATTGATTTTCCATTGTGCTTGAAAGATAAAGAATTTTGGTACCTTACTTTCGATTAATTTTATAAGGACAAAATTATTTGGTACTCAGAGTCGAGTAAATTGCATGAGAAGAGTTTCTCTACATTTATTTTTAAATTATTTGACATTTAATTAGATCATTCGGAGTAACATTGATATCCTGATCACAGTTATAGAACTAAATAGAAGTTATAGAACTGAATAGAAGTAAAGTAACTTTGACACTCAATAAATATGCTAACAGCAAATAGTATCTAAGGCTATAGCTAGATTTAATGATATCGTTATATATATAATGAACAACAGAGAACCTAAGACACAAACCAGGTGGCTGCGAAACAAGGAAAGTGGAATCCTTAAAAGTATAAAAAGCATTAAGCTAAAATCAAATGTATTACAACGAAGTAGTGAACAGAATTGCTACGTAAAATAAGGAATATTGTGAGTCGTCTTTCTCGCTGCTTCAGCGTATATGGCTGTGGCCGTAAATCGCTGCATAGCACCAAAATTGGTAATTGATTGGAACTTCCCTCGATCAAAATAAATTGTACCGGAGTAATTTGCTTCATTAATTGCAACAGCGAACATGATTATAGGGTTCGAGGTTTTCTCTTAGATTTATAATTCCTGTGTTTATTATATAATTACCCGTGATAGTTTTATGTGTGATATACTTCAAATGTTAGGGAAAAGTACGGGTGGTGGTAAATGTATAAATAAATATAAATATCTACTGACATTCACCCAGCGCCATCTAGCCGCAAGTTAAGCGTTAAGCCTGTATTTTGGGTACTAAACAACGGATAAACATACATATGTATATATTTTTGTAAATACATACATATTATACATAGAAAACACCCAGACCATTACAAACAGACATGTTCATGCACACAAATGTTTGTACTGCCCGGGGATCGAACCCGGAACCCTTGGTATTGCGGCCGATCTCTCAACCGCAACACCAAATGGGTCGTCAAAATCGTATTTAAACCTATCTTCACCACATGCTAGCCTAACACATTTTATTGAATACAAATATAATAAATAAAATGTTTCTTAATTCTAGGCGAACTAAAAAATAAGCCATTGTTTTTTTCAGCAATTTTACTAATGATTATAGGTTATTTGTAGGTTATTGGAATAGTTCATGGTGATTTATTATTTAATAATAAAATCACCCTAGTCGATGAAAACTAACGGTCATGTATACCGGTTGCGTAAATCACTGGCCCTATTATACTGCCCTGCGATACCCCTATTGATCTTGGAAAGGATAGAACCAGAGCCTCAGGGAAGATTATATTGGATGCCTAATTGACTGAATAGTAATGTATGAATGCATTATTAACAATGTATCTTGCAAATATCGAACACACACTGTCCTTCTTTCAAATTATTCCTTAAGTATTATAAGCATTTCTGGGGATGGAGCGAACATCCCTTATGGCAGAATGGAATGCACTATCTAGACAGTTATAATACCGTCGTAATATTTATCGTTCGAAACCCATTCATGTCTATTGCTAGACCTAGGCATCTCCAACAGCACCGCACTAAGATCGGTTCTTAGTATTTTTGTTTCTAATAAAATTAAAAGAGCAATGGCAAAAACTAGGTAAGACCTTCTTTACCATCAACGCATATGGTTTTGTTATATCGAACTGTTGATCTGATATATCTTTGTTCCTTATTACAAAATATAATAATTAATCAAAATGTAAACACAGATTATGTAAATTATGTATTTTACCATTTATTTAATAAAAGGTATGCTGATATATTTAGTTTTCGAACGTTTACCCTTAAATAAACAATAAAGTTACTTTATTATTGATCGAAGTCTTTACCTTTGAGGCGTATGCATTTTGCATATTCGTCTAGCAAATCTAACAGATCCTTCTTGATTTACATGACCGTCGGACAACCGTTAGCGAAATAATTGATTCCTGCCTAATGAATGGGATTGCCAGCAGCTGCAGCTTGCATGTCCGCTGCAAATTAATCTGACTGTGTTTGACGTTCCGTCCCACATCAGACATGGAAGTGCGATAAGAGTAATTAATCAACATTTGAAAACCAACAATAGTGCAGAATGTGTTTACTAGTACTAAATGATTTAGAAATGTGATTTTATTCATATAAATCTTTGAGATTTATAAATCATTACTAACCAGGAAGTCATCAAAAGATTGTAATTTGCTCTATTTTGCGATTCAAACTAACACTGGTATTATTAATAAAGCTGTAATTTATTAATAATAAATTTGTTGTACTACTACTGTAACCCCGACAATAAAATTTCTTAAATTTTATATTACGTTTGAATAGCCAGTGGACCTTCTCGTACATTATTCCTCAGAATGATTAGCACATTATTCATTTCGTCAAAACGTTTACAGGAAGGGTTATACTCTTGTACCCAGTCATCAGTAACATGCAATGTCACTATTATAGTTTTGTATCGTACCTAGGTATGCTGTATAAGCGGTTGTACGTAGTACTCAAACTCACAACATACAATAGATGAATTAATTATCTATGCGCGTGCTTCGTTCGAGCTGATAATATAACATCTTTCTAAATCGCCGCCGACTATCACCTGAGTTTTATTATCTAGATCGCCAAAACAATTCGTCTTGAACCTAAGAACTTTTCTTACAAAATATCCCAGAACTATTTCAAAATCACCTGAGGGTTACTCTCAAATCCTTATAAGACATTGGACTTCAATGTTGATTAACACCACCTGAAGACGCCGTTAGCGTGTAATTGATTTTGCTAATGAATAGCTGAGGCAAACACGCTCGCATGTCCACCGCGAATTAATCTGGCTTCATTTGACAAGTGTTCGTCCTACACAAACATTAGTCGATAGGAATCTGATTTCGCCTCGGGTTCCTATACGTTTTGCTTGTGTTTATTACGAGGTTTCATTAGGAGCCTTCAAAGTTATTACTAATAATTGCGAAAATTTCAAGATTGCATGAAAATGTATGTATGTATTTAAAATTTTAACCATCCCACGAGTTCACACAAGCTTTGCCCAAATTCAATACGATTTTTCGAAAATATATGTACGTTATCCGACGCTCTTACGGTGAAGGAAAACATCGTGAGTAAACCTTCATGCACGCCTGCGAAGAATTTCAAAGGTTGTGTGTGAAGTCGTCCAATCCGCACTGGGCCCGCGTGGACGACTAAGGCCTAATCACCCTATACGGGTAGGCTTGTGCCCCTCGGTGGCGACGTTTAATGAGCTGATGATGATATTATGTTTGTAATGAATACTTATTAAGTATTCAGTTTTGTTTAATATTGTGTAACTGAAGTTAAAAAGAGCGGAGTCACCTGGCACAGGCATATACTTGCTTAAAAGGTGACTTCGACCTTAATTAATAAAATGTGAACTTTCTTTAAATGAAAATAAATATCTTGAAAAATGAAATAAATATTTTTTTTAAATATGTGGATGTTCCTATGTTTGTTACTCTTTTACGCAACAACAACTGAAAGAACTTTGATGGAAGTTTGCAATGAATTGATTCAAAACAATATTTTATCTCGGAATTCCCAAACATAACCAGTGTATTCTATTTATTTATATGTGATCTGTTTATTTATTTATGCTGACTTTTATTGTTTCTTATAATTTGTTTTTTTGCATTTAGTGTATGGATGTGATCATTAAAGAATTTCTATTTTTTTGTCTAATAATATTATTCTCGTTGAAGGGAATATATTAGCTAAATACATATATTGATTGCGGGGTGTGTGTCGGCGTGGCGTCGATAATCAACTGATAGTATCGCTCAAGGCGCGGCTGAGGTGCGCACGCGCAATTATCAGCTTTTAGCACATACGGCTTCCTCTTCCACATGCTTGTGTCTAGCTTTTGTTTTTCTTTCAGCGGTCTAATGTGGGAAAATGTATTTGATTTTGTTTGTCTAGATGCTTTCTCCTAGACATATACAAAGTGTTTGAGTGCTAAGACTTTTTGGGGGCTGGGGGTTTACTTTTCCCCGGTAGACGCAATGTCTGAAGTTTTGCGATAGTTATTTATTAATCTATTTTAATAACAGTTAATTAAAAACTAACAATATGAAAACACTATTATACGAATATAAAACTAAAAACTTAAGTAATTCATTTATAGTTAAGTTAAGGTTGATGGAAATCAAAATCTGTGTCATAAAATATAGGTATGTCCTTGAGCTAATACTCATATAATAAGAATGCCTATGTAGTAAATAGCGGGTTCTGGAAAGCGTAGAAGAGAACGTTTTTAGAGTCACTAAAAAGAGTGTTGTGTTCATCGATATTATAACGCTTCCAGCACTAGTATGATTTTTCACGACCTATAAATAAAGAAATATCCACTGACACTAATAAAAAACTAAGCATGAGACTGTTATATCGACTAATGCCCGGGGATGGAACCCGGATCCTTCAGTGTAAGTAATAGTCGACGTACAGACACCGGATGGGTCGTCAATATGTGTCCAAAAAAAATTTAAAAGTTGTGTTTAGTTCGAAATAATTATTTTTATTTATTTTTTTATATTCCTTCCTTTTATTTTTATATCAATGCCAATTACGTTCAAACCAAAATATATTTTAACATTTAGCTGCAAAGCAAACCGTTTTATGTGTCGCAATGACAGATGGGCCGATAAATGTTGGTACGGGTCTTATTGCGACGGCAAAAAGGTTAATTTGTCATGATTGGTGCAATCAAATTCCGGACACAGACGGCGATCCCCGGCATCTGCCAACAGTTAGCTTAACCACTGGTTAATTTGCAATAGCAGATAGGTGGGACTAGGGCTACTACGTATTGAAACGTGCATATTACATATATATATATTTTAGGAGAGCGTCGGTGGCTTAATGGTGTGGACTGTCCTACCGGGAGGGCAACAGTCCACACCACCATTAAGTCCATAGCACGCATTAAGAGTATAGGCTAGTTGAACGTCAATTTTCAATTTTACCAAAATTAAGGATTTTCCCCCACTCTACAAGACCCTTTTCCACAGATCCCACTAAAAATCAGAGTCGCAGCATCAATTAAATACTGCGACATACACTGCATGGCGACCTTATCTGTATGCATCTCATGATTAAGCTTTAAGTTAGTAAAGGATTTGTTTGTAAATTTTATGCGGCAATTAAAATATTTTTTCTTCCTTTCTTCCTAAAATATCATCATCATCAGCTCATTAAACGTCCCCACCAAGGGGCACGAGCCGACCCGTATAGGGTGATTAGGCCTTAGTCGTCCACGCGGGCCCAGTGCGGATTGGACGACTTCACGCACAACCTTTGAATCTCTTCGCAGGCGTGCGTGAAGGTTTCCTCACGATGTTTTCCTTCACCGTGAGAGCGTCGGATAACGTACATATAATTTCGAAAATACGAAATCATATTGGTACGTGGCGGGAGTTCTTATTCTTATTTTTTTAGAAGAATCCCGCAAGAATCACGTGTAGTTTCTCAAAAGAGAAGGGAAGGGTTTGACAACCCTATTTATACTCGCAAGCACAATCCTCAGCTAGCAGCATTTCTCAGGGTACTCAAAGTAAATTGAGGCACTCCTGACCCATAGACACAATTGTAAGACAGTGAAATTGATTGCCAAGTAGTCCTCTAAAGGCTTTATGTCTTAACTTCAGTATAAACCATAATCTGAGAATACAGTTGATTGATACAACTAGTTGTGTTGTACAGAAATAAACCAATACTCGTTTATAAGTAATTGTTTTTCGAATTCAATGACTCTTAACTCGATTTAATGTTTTCCTGTACATAATTGCTTATTTACATAAAAAATATCTGTAGTAAATGCATGTTCAAATTCGCCTAAAACCTGAGAACAGTTATAAGCACCATTCATGGAGCCTCCACGTAGATGTTTTTTTTCCCTGAAATTAGACATCGGGCGCACCTTGAGCGAGTCCTACTCACTAGCTGGCAAATCCTTTGTTAATGTGTGTTTGCCTTTGACACGCTAAGAAGAAGAAACACCATTTGATCTATATTGAGTTCGTGTGATGGAGAAGGCGGGACATTATTGACTAATTTATACATGAAATCAAAATAACAGAAGGGCACGATACGCTTCGGGATAGATTCAGGTGTATATATTGAGTTAGGAATGCAGAGGATGTAGCTTCTAATCCCCAAGTCTAAACTAAGACTTACAAAGTGACTTATACGGTCTGCCCAAACAATTCGACCCAAGACGATCGACGGCCTAAAAACAATATTGAGACTACTAGACTATGGGAGCAATTTATCTTAATGTAACATTACATTACCATAAATATAATATTTGTTACTACTTGCAGCTAGACTTCTTGAAGTACTAATGAAAACATTTTCTTGTTCATTAATGTCTTCATTTAAGTCTCCTATTTCAGATATAGATTTGCCTCGTCATCGGTGTGTTCCTTCTAGGGGGACTCCTTTTTTGGCTAAGCATCATTTGTTCACATCTTTGCACAATGCAACTAAGCCAAATCTTAAAGGCAAAGCTTATTTGCTTATTTTACAGTTAAAGTCAACTAGGGTTTTATAATACTAATATGTACTTCTAGATATATATATCACTTAACTTAGAGTAATATTCATAGGACTATACTCGTAATACCTCAAAATGTATTACTTATACATTGAAAGCAGATGAGTTAATAGATTGGTTTCAATAAAATATAAAAATAACTAAAAATAATTAATCCAAATTCTCAATGATCTAGAAACTTTTGCTTATAAAAAGACAGACAAGACATGGAATCCAATAACTTTATCCATTTTTTTCCATCAGTAAGCTTTTAATGGGATTGGATACTGATGATTTCATACCGATGTTTTCTTTTATTTTAGTTTCCTAAAATAATTTGACCGTATGAAGTTTAAGATTTTACACCAATATTATGAAAAAAGCTATAAATTACGTAGCAAATAAAAATTTCGGCCTCCTTGATAGCTGGTACGATACCGTCAAGTGTTGCCATCCTACATCGGGCCGCGGTCCGGTCGTCACGACCGCACCATTCAGTGCAGAGTATCGATTTGTTCCGATCTCCGCTTCACGAATCGGACATATTCAAACAATCACAGCGTGTAAAATCAATAACGACTAACAAGAGTTGATTCAGGGGAATCCTGCGGCCGACGACCTCGCAGGAGGTGGTCCCGTCCGGGCGACTTCACTCCTCATTTTTTATCGCTTATCTCCACCATCGGACCGCTTTGTTGTGTAATTACCGGCGTAGGAATTACCGAAAGTTGGAGCCGACCCCACGGGTCACGGTTCACAGAGCAACCTCATTGAGCCTTTAGTATCCTGCGTTGATTTACAACCGGATTGAGACATCGACCGTATTAGACGTGGATAACCATTGTGACTGATGAATCGAACTTTAAAACAGAAATCAACACTGACGACTAGTTTTGAACGTATCAATGATGACATGAATGGATTGCCTCGCCTCATAAATGATGTATAGCCTAGCGATTTTGCGGATGAAGACAATGCATCAAGCCATGGTGCCGATAAATGTTTCCCGTTGAGCAATCTCCTTCGGCCGATGCGACAGCCGGTCGCACCGGTTTACAGTGAACACTGTACAGTGATTGATAAACGCAAGCCCTGATTGAGACCTTAATCTCCAGCTGTGATTACGGTGTTATCGAGTTGCGGTAACATGATGACAATATTATGCAGCGAGCCATTAAACAGTCTAGATTAGCATTTGATATTGAAATAAATGATGCAAATTTCTACGGTGTTATCAAGACTTTATAGCATGTTCCAAAGGTTTTTTGTTATAGAACAAGTTTGGTATAATGATAATAGTATAAGTAATATTTTATAATAGTAATTTCCTTGTAGTCGCATTAAAGATAACTTATAATTTTGATACCTTACAATTTGTTTGGAATCCAAAATTAAATCAATCAGGCCATTAGGTATCATACAGTTGAGTTTTACTTCACACAACATGTGTCTTCATTACGCAAGTACAAATTAGAATAAAAATTTATTGATCTTATCTACTCATGCGAGTATATATGAAGCGAATTTCTACGTTTAAAGACTAAAATAGTTACAAATCATCGTAGTCGTAATGTTCAACACTTTAGTATAATAGTTAAGCAAAAATTTCGAAACAAAGTACTAAAGCCATCGTAATAGCTCTACCTATTCTACTCCAGAGCAGCTACTGGTATGCGGTGTAATTTTTGAGACACGCCCATCACAGTAACAGATGGTATATTCCAGCGTTTGCATTGTAAGGGATTTGCATCCCAACGGAGATTGATCGTCTCATTTGTATGATTGATTGGTCCAGGGCAAGCACACAACGGGCATGTCAAGTATCAAGTATTGTTGCGCACCTACAAAATAATGATAGTGCAAAACAAAAGAAATGAATTCGAAGAATGACAATGGCCTTTTCGGTTAGGTTTCAATTTAATTTCAAAGACAAAATATGCTGCCTTAACAATAGATTGGGTGATTTTCAATAAGTGTAAGGAAGACAAATAAAATGATAATTAATGAAATAGTTAATTATAAATCGGTAGTAAACATCTCAATAAAATTAAAATAATATTCAAGTAATACTTAATATACGTTCAACTAGACTAAGATTTATTGTTTCATAAGTTAAAATGTGTTGTATTCCTTTTCTTAAGTACTAAATTGTATGCGCTAATAAGTAGAGTTGCGGCCGAAACTCAAACATTAGTCTGAGAAGGCCGACGTTATCTTAAATCCGCCCTAATAACCCAAATCAGCTATAAGCTCCACCGCTCCACCTTCAACAGTATCGTCAGTTCAAGTTTCTATTTTAAATCTAATGGTGGTATTATAAATACAATGTTTTTCATCATCACGATTAGGTTTATATTTATTTGATGAAACATTTTTTATTAGCATTTCAGTTTGGGCAAAATGATTTACGATACATTTTTGTTATCTTTGAGTATTTTTTCCCGAACATTGTATATTATCCAGCTCACGTCTCATAATATATAGTAGTTTCCACTATTATTAAACATCTATCTAGCCATAGTTTTTCTAAAATAAAATTAATTCAATAAATTATCAATTATTTGAACAATTCTAATGTTCCAACCGAAGCAAATAACTTGCAAAATAAAGTGGCCGTTTACTTGACGACTGATAGGAGCGTCTCGATTGTCTTGACATTAAATTACCCAATTCATGAATGGGATATATTTGGCAACGATACGAATATCGGGTCGTTGAACCGCGATAACCTGCGCCGGCGCAGGAACAAGCGCGGAAGTACCGGCCCCGATCTTAAAGGTCACGATCTGGATTTTGGACAAGTCTCTGCACCGACAATGCGACTATAATTTACCAGCAATTTACATAATATCGGAATGGGAGCGTATCACCGTATTCATGAGCTGGTGATTGCCTGCAAATAAGAATTTTAAGGGATGGATATTGCGTGCTTGCATTATGTTTTACAAGGTATGACAATTTGCTATACACGTGAGCGTAAAGCAGGCCGAATTCTTCGCAAAACAATTTTTTTTGGTATCTTTGTTCAATTAATATTCAAGAATGGTGATTTTTCCAGTTATCATTTGATAATTTAAAAGCTTTGCTCTATTACAATGTCGTCTGAAAATTTTGTTCACACGATTACGTGATGATTTATTTATATTATTTACCTATCAATATTTTAATTAATTATTTCTTTGGTTCAATTTCATGATAGTAAAAACTGTATCATTAAAATGCTGTATTTTCAAAGTATCTGGAATTAAGCTACCTAAGCTAAGTACACGAGTGGGTTATGTTATAACGTGTATTAAAAACAAAAAAGAAAAACAAATTAGACATACCGTATTTCAATCCGTACCAAGTTTTATGGTAAGGCTGGTACCGTCTTATCGAGGGCGGAGGCCTTGGTCTTCGAGTGGCACATGCTGGAGCGCAGCAGAGCAAGTAAAACCTCTTATCTCGTATCTTTTCAGCTGCCTTTAGACGTTCTCTGGCTATTCTGCCAGCACATCTCCGAGGCCCCGAACCAGCTGATGCTAAGGCAAGAACTACTGCCACCGTCAGCACATACCAGTGCATCCACGAACACATCATCCATACATTTTAGGGCAACACTAAACAAATCTGTTGTAACTCCATTGGGTTAGTTTGTTATTGTAGCGTCTGTCTCAGATAATAAATCATTCATTGGCTTGCTCTTGATTGATTGTTCCAGTTTCACTATCGTTTGTTTTTATTTCATCAACTAATTTGAGATTTGATTATGTCACTCTAAGCACTGCTAATTTCTACAAACTATTCAATTATCAATGGTAATTTCTTTATATTTTACCGATTCATTAAAACCAGCTATTTTAACAAATAATTATTTTTATTCTCATAATTTGTACAACTGTAATTTTAGTGCAAATTTGCCAAAACTTTTGAAACATTTTGTCGGAATTATGCAAGGTGGAATTCTAGGTGTCAACTTGTTTCCCTTGAAACCAATTTGAATTACTGCGTTTGTTATTTATCACATCAACACTGAACGTCACTGAGCATCGCGTGGTTTCGCGCCTAAATCGCTGTCACGGAATCGTTTGCCGCCAAATGTTAGGAAGGCGGCGCGCATGCGTGCTAGCGGGGCCGGGCAGGCTGCGGCGACTGTTCGGACCACGTTGGACCATGGACGCTTGCGCTAAGATGCCGCCGTTCGGTTATGAAATTAATGTGTATTTATGGCACATTTGCTGACCCTAAGTATAGCGGTTATGAAATAAATAGGTATATGTTTGATTGGATTGGATTAGCTTTATCTTTTTGAACTTACGAATAAGTAACGTTTTATCGTATTCCTATTTTCTAAAATACTTAACTGTATAGTTGGAACGCCTTGTATTAATCGGCTGTGCTTTAACTTTTAAAAATATCGTTCATATATTTTTAAAATCGACGAGGATAACACTGACAAAAGATATTAGAGTAGAAATAATAATGAAAGATGAACTGATATTGAATAAAGCTCATACAAGTTTTTGTAACATTGCCCATAGATATTTAAAGCATTTATTTATTGCGATTGCAAGATGCAAAGTTTTAAAACAGTAATATTTTAACAGAAATCATAAACAGGTCGTTGAAATTACCGTTCATGAAAATATTTTAAACTAGCTTTTGCCCGCGACTTCGTTCGCGTGGACTTCAGGTTCGTCCCGTCTAGTATCGCTTCGTAAATAAGCCATTATTTCTTGTACAAAGTAAAGGATAAAAAATGGTTATTGTGGGTTATTCCTAAGAGATAAACATTTACCATCACGGACTTTTTTGTAGACCTTACCTTTTTAAGTTGTACAATACTGTAGTACATTGTTTGGATCTATCTTGTAGAATTCAGTCAGCGTTTGCAATGTAAGCGCAAAAAATGTGTTTTTTTACGACCTACATTAGAAACCTCAAAATTGTAGCCTATGTGTTATTCGATGTATAAGCTATATTGTGGTAAAGTTTCATTTAAATCCATTCAGTAGTTTTTACGTGAAAGAGTAACAAACATCCATACATACATCCATACTTACAAACTTTCGCCTTTATAATAGTAGTAGGATGTGAAACTTCCCAAACAATCATGCAAACTATAAGTAGGTACAAACATGCTGGCATGTAATTAAAGAAACGAGCGATCATATAAAACTACAAATCGAACCATCATGTAATTTGTTAAACCAATGTCATGCGCAGTTTTAGCGCCGCCCGCGGCGCTAATTTAGGACGCGGTCGGATCTAGAGATGACTCTGATAACGGATGATAAAGGCGTGCGGGTGGTCGCCGACTCTACCATGTCAAAGAGACTCCTTACGGCACTGATATCAAGGTTCAAATTACCGTAATCTTCGGCTTGTACGATATGGCGTCCAGGAATACGTAATAACGCAATCTTCATGATATATCCAATATAAAATGATGATGAATAAAATTTATGATCATCATCATCAGCTCATTAAACGTCCCCACCGAGGGGCACGAGCCTACCCGTATAGGGTGATTAGGCCTTAGTCGTCCACGCGGGCCCAGTGCGGATTGGACGACTTCACACACAACCTTCGAATCTCTTCGCAGTCGTGCATGAAGGTTTCTTCACGATGTTTTCCTTCACCGAGCGTCGGATAACGTACATATATTTTCGAAAATTCGAAAATACATCGGTACGTGTCGAGATTGGAACCTCAGCCCTCCAATTTATGATGGATATAATGTATTTTCTAAAAGGAACTATAAACATCTCGAGTATATGAATGCATTTGATTTTTTTTTACCTAGACGACTTAGTACTCTCGTAGATTACCAGCAATAGTAGCGATGACATTTGTATATGATGAATTAACGACACGTAAGTTTATACGTAAAGCGTCGGTGGCTTATTGGTTGCCTTCCGGTCTGGAGGGTGCAGTTTCCAATCCTGACATGTACCAATGTATTTACGATTTTTTAAATTATATGTACGTTTATCCGACGCTCGTACGGTGAAGGCAAACATCGTGAAACCTGCACGCTTCACGAAAAACTCAAAGGCTGTGTGTGAAGTCGGCCAATCCGCACTTTCTCGTGGACGACTAAGGCCTAACCCTTTACGGGTAGGCTCGATCCCCTCGGTGGGGACATATAAATATTATTATTATTATATAATGAGCTGATGATGATGAAAATTTAAAGGGCATTTATAAACCTCAAATTGAATAATATATTCTATAATATTACCTTGTTTATGTATATACTTAGCTATATGATTTTACATAATTTATTTTGTTTAGATTATTATCATAAAACATTTGTGATACTGCGCAGAGCGAGTGGGCACTGCTTTCAGTATCACAAGTTTTACCTTTTACAAGAGTCAGGGGTTTCACTTGTTTATATAATATTTTTTTATGTTAATAAAGATAATTTGATTTTTATGTTATATAATTGAGAAATGACTTACTGCAGGGCTTCCAGCACAAAATATCTATGAAGATTTCTCGGGTCTTATTTCATTACTTATTCTTATGAATTATCTCGTAAATTTATTTATTTTGATAAACATTGATATCGATATTTGTATTATTTACATTATTTACACAGTTAGTATATTGGCAAAAACCAGCCTATTAAATACTAGGACCTAGGTATATGTGTTCCTAGACGGAAGTGCTAACGAGGCAGTTAGCATAGGATATCTACAAATAAGGATATACAAAAGCTGCATTGTTTGAATATATTTATTAAGTCCGTTTTATTTAAAAAGAAAAAGGAGGAAAACTAATTGCACACAACATTTTTATCATGAGTCAATGGAAGGTATGGTACAACAAAAGCACAAGCACCGACACCCAAGACAACAGATTTAGGTTTTATACCCGGAAGTTTACTAGCTACAGTGTCCTCATCCCGAATCACAGAAGTGGAAAACACTCCTATTTCACGGGACGATACCTGGCACTACTTCTCTACCACCTAGTAAACGTTCGGTTGGCGATCACACGAGTCGAGCAACTACTAGGTGGTAGACTCGGTACTGAATCGTCTAGGAAGTACCACCGTAGTGCCAGATATCAGCCCTCGAAACAGGAGTGTTATGCACTTTTTTTGTGTATTCCGGATGAGGGCACTGTAGCTAATGAAATTACCGGGTATAGGAAACCTAATGCCTAGTGTGGGGCGCGGTGGGGCATTGACGCAGAAGAATAACTGTCTATCAGCTGTTGGACTCCTTCAATGCCGCTCTGTCATGGTCAGGCGTATCACTTACCAATAGGTAAGGCGAGAGAATCTTGACCATTCTATACAATGGAACATAAAAAAGATCGCACTACGCCTTGGAGCCCTCAATAATCAAAACGATACATTTAAAATTAGGTAACCTCTAAAACTAAAATAGGGATCTCTTTGAAACAATCCTAATTATAATAGAGGACAACTGTAACATTCTATGTTAACCGAAAAAACAATGTAAGAACAAAGCGTTTCGTTGAGCCGGTAATTAACTGGGCACACGGACGACTGTAATATAATACTTAGAGTGGACTTTGATAATGGCTATTTTTGTAGTAAACGTTAGACAATGCTGTCTTAGCTTACAATAACTCCCGTGGTCGTAGTCTAAACATCGAGTTGGAAATATCAGTTTGATACGTAATGTCATATTGAAATTAGGTGTATATAGGTGCACATACACACACACACACTCACACACGCACGTACAAACAGACACACACACGACCACACGCACACACACAATGTTTAATATTATAAAATCTAACAACGAAATTTAGTTTGAACGATTTCTGGTGTGTAGTTTTTTTATACGTCATAATCGGTGAACCACTATTTTTCATATTAAAGCTGTAGTAGGTGCCTAAGTAAATAAAAATTACTTTATTTTATGTAACTTGCTGCTGCGGAACCCTCCACGGAATTAGGTGTTCAAACATCTTTCCTCTTCTATTTTCTATTATCTATTGTACTGAGTATGTAACGTTTTGTGTTTACTATCTGTAACACTTCTTCGTTGGATGTCATTTCTTTCCAATTTATTCTTTCCATCCTGTGTATATTTTAAAATTTTCTTTTTTAACACGTTGGCTAGTTCCAATATCATCATCATCATCAGCTCATTAAACGTCCCCACCGAGGGGCACGAGCCTACCCGTATAGGGTGATTAGGCCTTAGTCGTCCACGCGGGCCCAGTGCGGATTGGACGACTTCACACGCAATTTTCGAATCCCTTCGCAGGCGTGCATGAAGGTTTCCTCACGATGTTTTCCGTCACCGTAAGAGTGTCGGATAACGTACATATATTTTCGAAAATTCAAAAATACATTGGTACGTGTCGGGATTTGAACCTCAGCCCTCCCGGTAGGAAGGCGACAGTCCACATCACTGAGCTACCGACGCTCTTCCAATATAACAAAATCTATTACGATCCTTCATAAACAATGCAACCATCAATGAAGCAGACTAGTGTCTCACGCCCGCGCTTAAGATGCACGAGCTTCGACCCTACCGGCCCGCCTACGCGCGTACACTTGCACTTCCCTTTCATATTTAGATTGGCGACCATGCATCCCATTGACTAAACACTATAAACTATGAAATTAGCTGTTCATGTATGGTATACCCATAATAACGACTCATGATTATTAATCTCATAAAGGATGTGCGGTGTCCATACCTCAAAAGTATGGTGTGGTGCACCCGGGCAAAAACTTTAAGTTAACCGGTTTAAGTGCGATGGCCCTGGATCGTAAGTAGATTCAAAGTAGAACGCTTGCCAAATCGAGCTCTCCACACCAGAACTCCAATGGCCATCGGTTCTGCGACATAAGTGGCCAGCCCACTGCCACCTCAACTTGCTGATCAAATTTTTGGTACAAATATATTTATGCTAAAGTCATGCCATTTTCACCATCTATGGTATAAATAACACCAACACACATTGGTCATCGCAGCAGGTTACAGTCCAAAGACCTATGTCCAGCAGTAGACTGCGATAGGTTGAAGACAGACCGAGAGAGAATGCTAGTTTAAGTTCACAACAACGTAAACTTATTTTGAGTTTGTTTATTTCATCGATAATAACTGCAAGCATTGCACCCGGAAGGTACAAATATAGAAGTAATAATGCACTCATAATACTAGCCATGTTTAGGCCAAATCCAAACAGCACGCAAGAGTACATTGCAAGTGCATTAAACTGCAGCTGCGCAATGTTTTGAGAAATGCAGCGCTCTCATTATGAACACGTAACTAAGTTAGGAATATGAGAATGGGTTAGTAATCGTGAAACTTTAAAACAAGTTGGTTTGATATTTTTTTCCAAGTTAGTGCGTGAATTCGGCCATTTCGCACTGGCTCCGTGAAACGACTCTTGCCTATACACTTACGGGTAGCTCGCGTGCCATCCGCTGGGACGTTTTAACTGAGCTCGATGATAGCTGTGTAGTATAGACATATATACTTATGTAATTAAATTAGTATTTTAAAAATGACTTGCGCACCTAACTATTGTAGAAAGACTATTAATTTATTAAGACATCGAGAGTTTTCAATCTAGAGAGTATAAGCACTCGTAATTTTAACCCCAGATTTGAAATATATTAAATAGTTGTTACGATTGTAGGACAAAGTCATCATGCCTATTATCATTACACAATGATGTAACAAGTATAGATTCATGATATACACAAAAACCGAAAAAACATACACATATTTCGAATGAGCGTACATTTACTAAACAAAGAGCCTACAACTGTATTCTCTTTGCGGTTCGTTTTGAGGCACGGGTGGCGTATCTATCATCTTTATATATACAGAATATCATTGTCTCTACAACGCAGGGAGCGTGCAAGAGTGCGAGCCGAGCCCACCCGCGCTGCATGACGTTGTGCCTTATTGCCGATCAGAATAAACATTCAACGTGTACACTGCAGTGCCTTGCAATCGGTATGCGTGAATTTTAAATAAGAACACCACGGCCTCAAAGAAAACTTTCTTGATTGACGTAATTACAAATTCTAGCAAAGTAATTGAATCTATTAATAATTCTAAAAAAAACGTCGCATTGGGGACCGCTCCTAATTATTCCTTTCTTATCTACGATATTTTTCATATCAAGTTCAGTCCCCCAACGCGACGTTTTTTTTAGAATTATTAATAGATTCTTAGGTACTTTAACATTAAGTTCTTTATTATTTTTTACTTTTTAAATCGAAATTACTTAAGTTCTGTGTCGGGGTTTTTTTAATTTATTATTTTATTTATTTCATACTTTTGATAGGTAGGTTAGGTTAAGTTAGATTTTAGTATATTATAATTAACTTACTACAATTAAGGTCAAGCTTGTTCGCTATTTTACTTACTAATTACTAGTTTTTCTTACTATAAATAGGCTAAAGGTCACATGTTACTGATATATTTGCGTCATTCGGTATACTCTCCCAATTTCACTCCTCACTACTTTTAAACGCTCAACTGATTTTTATCAAACATGTCTAAGAACACTCGCACATAAGTCACCTTTAATACAAAAAAAACTTAATTGAAATCAGTGCATGCGTTCGGGATTATGATGCCACAGACAGACAGACACACAGACAGACAGACACGTCAAACTTATAACACCCCTCTTTTTGCGTCGTCGGGGTTAAAAATAGGGTTTACGTTTGTTTAGGAAGAGAAAAAAATAACTTCTTTTAATTAGATATTTACTCCTACTCCTACTGGATATTACTTCGGAATCATATTATCGTCAGCCTATATATTCCACTGCAGGGCATAGGCGCTCCGCATAGCAAAGGTATGAGCAAAAGTTGTTTTACTATCAGCTTGACTGTAATTAATAGATATTTAAGTTAAGGGAAAAGGTTATATAAACCCGTTTAAATCTTTACCTCCACGACTATGGCCACAAGTACATAGTTATATCAATGTATTAAACGTTCGACACGATTTGATTGTGCTCTATTGTAAGTACAGCTATGTCGGGAGAAATTTAAATGTGTCCTAATTCCAAATGCATGTTTAATAGAGATAAATTACTTACAATACTTGCCATATACGCCTAATTAAATGCTAGTATAGTCACGAAGTTTTGCTATGGGTAATTAAATGTTCTATCATCTAATTATATATTAAAATATATATTATTATATATTATATATATATATATATATATATATATATATATATATTATATTATATATATATATAATATATATATATATATATAATATATATATAATATATGTGTATGTGTGTATTTTATTTTATTATTCGTACAGACTTGCCTACTTGTCTTATTTTGTTTCCGTTTGTTTTGGCCAGCTGGAAATTTCCATGTTTATTGTGTTTTGTCTTTTCTGTGTGTGCATAAATTGTTAAATAAATAAATAAACAAGCCGTTTCTACTGCGTAAGTCAAATAGAAATGTGACTTGTAAATAGAAAACGTAATGGATAGGCACTGGGCTAGAGGCTGCAGTGTCTTCAAATCATGACGCCACAAGCTACAAAGTTAGCAAATATCTCGTCTAAGCCTGAAATATGTAAGCTAACTTTTATCATCATTCAGCTCAATTTTATGTCCCAGTGAGGGCACGAGCCAACCCCTAAAGGGTAAGGCCTCAGTCGTCCACGCAGGCCCAGTGCGGATTGGCCGACTTCACGCACAACCTTTCAATTTCTTCGCAGGCGTGCGCAAGTTTCCTCGCGATGTTTTCCTTCACCGTAAGAGCGTCGGTTAAACGGACATATAATTTCGAAAATTGGATAAGACAAAGGTACGTAGCAGGCCATGAACTTACATCTTCTAGATCGAAAGGGAACAGTCCACACCAATGAGCTACGCTCTAATCGCTTTGACGACCCATTTGGTGTCACGGTTGAGAGGTCGACTGCAACACCAAGGGTTCCGGGTTCGATCCCCGGGCAGTACAAACATTTGTGTGCATGAACATGTCTGTTTGTAATGGTCTGGTGTTTCTATATATAATATGTATGTATTTACAAAAAAAATGTATATAAGTATATTTATCCGTTGTTTAGTACCCATAATACAGGCTTCACGCTAACTTGGGGCTAGATGGCGCTGTGTGATGTCAGTAATATTTATTTATTTATCGCTATAAGCTTGTACTTCTTGATAAATTTAAAAGATTATGCAAATTCAAATTCTATTTTGATTTATTTTAAAATAGTGGATATTTTTTCCACAGTATTTGCCTTTTATTGCATGAATTTATTTCAAACAGACTTTTTGTAATAGTGCCGCATCTTAAAAACAGCAATTAAAACTGAAACTTAAAGTATTTAGAAGGATTTTTTTTTATAAACCCACACGTATGGGGTGTTAACCAGTTTTTTTATTTTCAATTTGAACTTTGTATTTGTAAATTTTCTCGCCACTGTAAGTTGTATTCTTCCAGCGAGCACGTGATTCACGCCTCTGTGTAAACTTTGCCTAGTTTCTGTGTTTGGCCGCCGATGAGTAATTGGCTTTTGAATCGTTTATGAAGTAAACACGGGCGTTTTGTTCTACTTTTTGGTTGTAAACTTTGCTTAAATTCGATTGATGTCGGTAGCATAGTATTTTGAAAAAATATACAGAAATTCAAATAAATATCTACTGACATACACACAGAGCCATCTAGCCCAAACTAGGCCCCAAAAGGCCTAAAGAGCGCCAACCATTCCGGTTTAGGTTTGTGACGAAGATTTTTAACGAATATTTTTCGTTAGTTTTAGTATTTTAGTATATTTTTTTATTTTCATTAATTATTTTAAAACAGTTAAAGAAAATGAATTTTAGAGACTGCGTATTCGCAAACTTAGCGTAAGACGCCCGGACCGAGCGACTGACTACTTGCCAAAGGTCGCTTATAGAGGTTGGACAACGAAAGCGGAGGACTGGGATATCTAGCGCAAAAGATTTTAGCATCGTACTGCAACAGGTTGGTTGAAATTGAGAAAATAAGAAAAGAATAATATTAAGTTTATCGCTTTTAAAGAAATTTTGACCATTGCCAAACGAGCAAACGGCTCATCTGATGGTAGACTCGGCACTGAGTCGTCTAGGTAGGTACCATCGCAATGCCATATATCGTCCCATGAAAGAGGAGTGTTTCGCACTTCTCTAATGAATTCCCTTGTCGGAAGCCAACATTATTCGGCTAGCCAACACCATCACAAAGCTTTTACTCCATTTCTCTGTTATCATACAAAAAATAGGGAGTGTTATAGAAAACTTTAAAATACAATTTTTTCATCTTACAATTCAACGCCGCGGTGGGGTCTATCCACAGATTTCCCAATACAGGAGATAGGGCAAGCCGCGTTTTTAAGTGCGACAAATGTAAGCTCAACGAGCATACACTGGCTGCCAGTTTACGCTCTGTGAGACGAGTCAAGACGCACGAATATTAGAAGAAATTACCGTTTTTTCCCAAAATGCCATCCTGTGCAATTGTAACATGCCATCATCGCAAGGAATCAGTAACTTTTCACAGGTAAGAACCGAAAAGAAATTGCGACACTGGGACTGCCTAAAAACTTGGCGGCTTGTCCAGTCTAATTGTATACTCGGATGTCTGTGGGTCTATCTGTATGATATGAAACCATTCTCATGGTCTTGTGAAACAGTTTGTTTCCAGCGCTCGTACATAAGTTCTACTATATGTACTAATAATAGAATGAACGAATGGCTGAAAAGCCATGGTGAAAAAATAATACCGGTTTAACATTAGTTGCATGTTTCCACCCAGAAACATGCAACTAATGTTCTCAGCTAATAAAGTTCTGTTAAGATAAAATAGAGCGTCGGTGGCTCAGTGGTGTGGACTGTCGCCTTCCTACCGGGAGGGCTGAGGTTCAAATCCCGACACGTACCAATGTATTTTCGAATTTTCGAAAATAGATGTACGTTATCCGACGCTCTTACGGTGAAGGAAAACATCGTGAGGAAACCTTCATGCACGCCTGCGAAGAGATTCGAAGGTTGTGTGTGAAGTCGTCCAATCCGCACTGGGCCCGCGTGGACGACTAAGGCCTAATCACCCTATACGGGTAGGCTCGTGCCCCTCGGTGGGGACGTTTAATGAGCTGATGATGATGAAGATAAAATACATCCCGTTTAGGCTGCAGCAGGGAACATAGAAATCTACATACGTTTGAAAAACATAACCCTCCTTCGGCAGTCGGGTAAATACTACTTCTTAAAGATTTCCACTTTATAAGCACTAGATATCATAGCACTCGCGTGATCTATGATTGTACGCATCGCCTTTGTTCTACATGTAAAACACCAATTTGGATGCTAACAATATTCTAATGTAAACATCACAAGTTCTAATAACTTTTCTCTATAAACCGCGTACGCTCGCGACGCCTACAGAACGGATTAACATACAAACAAGTTCTAGCAGCTCAATAGCCCATCGTTGCCAATAAATTTACTAGAAAAACACACGCCCGCCACGTGAACTTTGCATAATTCCCGGCAAATTACCACTTTCGCGGTAATCCCCATACTAGACCGATTCCGGACGTGACGTCATAATTTTAAGAGCGCCCTCTATGATTTGTGTCTTTAACTTAATGCGTGACAAAGTGGTGTAAACATTTGTATGGTGTGCATTGCGCGTTTTGTTTGCGCTGGTTGGTGTTGACGGGTAGTTGACACGCAATGTAAGCAGTGTTAGCCGGGGGCGTTGTTCGATGCGGTGGGTCGTTGTGAATTAAGGGCTATCACACACGGAGTAAATTGCGGAGGGTAGACTTGTTTTCGCCGGAGGTGAGTGAAGGTACTCACGCGTGGATTCCTTCAAGTTTGTAGTATTATGTTAAAAAGTAAATATTTATATTAGTTTTACCGATCTGTTTAATGTTAGGGAATCCACTAGGGCCAAAAGTTCCGGGTACCTACGCTGCCCGAGCGTTACAAATATTTTTGTGAACATATTTGTATTGATTTGGGTGCATTATACTTTTGTGATAACAAAAATACTAAAGGTGATTTCAAAACCATCGGTAGGCTATTCTAATAGAATAGAATAGAAAACGTTTATTTGACCACACAAAAACACTAATATACAGTTTATCACAAAGTATACAATATTAAAGATTACAATTTTTACACAGATTACAATGATTGATACAAGGAAGAAATACACTGATAAAAACAAAAAAGTAGTTAAAGAAAAATACATGCTGCTGTTTGCAGTTAGATAGCGCTATAAGAATGCCAAGAGTTGGTAACATTTTTTTCTTTGCCAGGCGCATATCTACTACTCTTTCACTTTATGAAATCAATGCAATTATATATGATAACTCTACCTTATCCCAACCTCTACCATAAACACATTAACTATTAACTATATTTCTTTAACGTAAACGTTAGACCACACGCATTCGTAAAGCTGCAGTAACTTAGTTGGGGTCATGGCGTATTACTGAATGTCTTTTGATACATTTTTGCCACCCACAAGTACCATTTTAGATACCTTATGGAGTCGAAATTTAAGCCTCTTATAGACTTATAGCGGAAAACAATAACAATCCACTAAAATCCTCACAGCGACATCCAGCCCCAAGTTAAGCGTGAAGCTTGTATTACAAGTACTACTAAACAACTTATACATATTTTTTTGTAAATTCATACATATTATACATGTTTCGGGATAAGGGCACTGTAGCTAGTTAAATTACCGGGTAAATGTCCCTCGGGAAACGAGTGCAGAGCAGTGTTGGCGGAAAAAAATACTACCTACTCTTATTAATTTCCTTCAACACTGCTTCTGTCATGGTCATCACTTACCAGCAGGTGAGCGTACTGATAATCCCGTCTACTAATGTCATAAATAACCACTGACAATGAAAATTGCGTTGCCAGCTCTGAAACGCCAGGTGGTATCGCTCAGGCAATATTTTCGTTAGCAACAGGTAAAAAGCTTTGACATAAGCGTGCTGTAGGGAAACTCCACTAATTATTTAAATGAGCATGAAACTTAGAGTTTTGCCTAGATATAGGTAAGGTAGTGAAGCGACAGGAACAAATCCTAATTTCCAGTAAAACACCGACATGAAAGTTACTTTGTGCCGATACCCGAATTTATAATTACTGGCATTTATTGCAAGCAAACAAAAACAGTACTTTTTTTGCCATTCATCTATATAAATGGGGATTATACTGTCACTAAACCTGTGTGACATTTTATTTAAAGAATAGGAAAAAAATATCAATTTGGCTGAACATAATAACAATTTTAAACCAGCTTCTAATTTTAAAACTTTTACAGCAGAAAGTACGATTACTTTCATTATGATGCAATTCACTAGTGATGTTCTTAATAAAGAACGTATGTAAGTACTTATCGATTTAGTTTGACAACCTATTGGAAAATATTCCGGTTTTAACCTACTACATTTGTGTATATGAACATGTCAGTTTGTATTATTCTGGGTGTTATTAACATACAATATAGAATTTCAATCATACGGAAATGGTAAAATTTAATAATTTCTCTTTCTTTTATTTGGTAAATAAAGTTATTAACAAATGCTTCATGGTTTAATTATAAGTTGATGTCAAACAATAAACATAAAACGCCTACGCGTTATCCAACTGCAAAATATATAACGATTATTTTCAGATTCATGTTTCAAAGGTTCTTGGTCTTTTTGATGCTCTTTCTATTATATAACATTTATTTTTAGCTTAATTCAAGTCCTGGTTTGAATCAAAATTTTAAAAAAAGTAGTATATAATATTTAATAAGTGAAATTATATATTTTTTCATTAATAAAACGAACACTATTCATGTGCTTTAAATCAATATAGTGT